>VXBB01020068.1:167994-181309 GCA_013399915.1 Illadopsis cleaveri
AAAAAAGTGCTCAAACAATCCTTCACAGAATAACTGATATTTTTATGATCAGTAATTCAAAGTTTGACAAGTGATGCCATTCTGTAATGAAATTGTCATCCATTTTGTGGTGAGTTAAGGGTAGGGACTATAAAGCAAACATCCAGGGATGAAGTGGATATCTGATGCCATGTGAACTTGACCATGAGGTGCCTCAAGGATCACAACATGGCTAAAAGCTACTTTGTTTTGCTTTTCTCATCATCAGGTGAAAAGGTTTTGTTACATCTTTTTATCCCCTTCAACGTGAGAAAGGGACTGTACTTATCTGTATTTTCTTTAATTTCTTTTAACTTAAAGTTATGAGAGTTCATATGTAGGTATTTCGTCACAACATACAATGTCCAGTTTTAAACTCATCAAATTTGTGTAATGACTCACCTCTAAATGGTATTTCTAACCCATGCTCAGCCATCTTTGAAGGTATCTGAGATGTAGATCATGGTTCTTTGCTTCATACTAGTGAGGAGGGAAGATACACAGTTCCAGACTGTATGCATTCTCCAGGGGAGATAAGGTGCTATTCAAGGAATTTTTTTAATTTATTAAGGTTCTCAACTGATGCTTCTTTGCAGCTTTGACCTCATTTTTTCGTAGTTTATCTGCTCTAAATGACATTTCTCATTTTGAATATAGCTGGAAAACATTGTGCTAAACAGCAATTTTGTAGCCTCCACAGCACCACCTGATAATTTTGATATTTCCACTTTGAATTCAGTATTGATTTGATTACTTAGGTAATTTACTTTTGACACAAGCTCATTCCTTGTCTTTTCCTGAGCAGGGAGTTCAATCATGGCATGTTGTGCTGAGTTATGTTTGGAGTTTAGAGATAAGGACTTTTGTCTACTCGAGACTCTGCTTAGGCCATCAAACTCATTTCCCATTGGAAGAGGGTTTGAATCCAGTCAGGAACCTAAAGGTGAAAGGCCAGTGCTTTATAATTTAAATATTACCATATAAACATAAGTTTAAAGTAGATATTGTCTGGTTGAGGGAATAGTTGAGTTATTTTGAGTGAAATTTGTAGGAACCGTTGCCCAAAGAAGGGGTCCAAGAGACTCCCAAGGCTGCTGACTTCCAAAGGTCCCAGTTGCCTCCAGGGTGACTCCTTGCCTCTGGAAAAGGCTGCCAGGCTCCTCCTCATCTTGACTGGCATCACTGGGAATGGTGGCAGGAGAGCCTTCCTGGGCTGCTGCCCTACTCTCCCCGGTGTTGTCACCAAGCTGCTGCTGGAGACCAAAGAGACCAAAGTGAACCTTCCTTTGCTGTGCTTCAAGTCAAGGGAGCTCTCAGCCACGGCCAGAATGGAGTGGTGCTCCCAACTATTATTATGCTCTTCCATGAAATCATTGTCATCACTGGTTCAATCATTCTTCATGGCAAAGCAAGCATGTACTCAAATAAAAAGGCATTCCAGTCCAGATTGTGGCTGGCTGAGAAGCTGCCAGCTCCTGTGGGAATGCAGCTAAGGCAGCTGTACTCTTGCTATGTAACAACCTCAAAGACTGAAGATGGGTTAATTTTTCTTCAGACAGAACGTTTGTTTCTTCTTCTGAGTTTCTGCAAAAGATAGTCACAGTATAACCAAGATGTTTTTCAGGAACCATCAAAGGCTTTTGAAAAAGTGGAGGACTTGTGATGTTTGGATTTGAGGCGGTTGGTTTGTTTCAGTAGGGCATTAATAATTATTATGGAAAAATTGTAAATACCAAGTAGGGTCTGTTTCTGAGCTGTTCTGCCACCATCACATGTTCCTCCCCCTTGTTCCTGCTTTCCTAAGCAGGTAAGCCCATCTAGTTTCATCAGCAAGTACTGTAGAAGAAATTATTTTTTTATTTTTTGTACTACTGAACTGGATGAGATTTTGTATTGCAGTAGCTGTACAATTTCCTCTCTGTGTTCAAAGGGAGGAAGCTTGTGTTTCCATAACATTGACCTTAAGATACTGTAGGGCTGTTAGAAAGACGTTTGAATGTTTCCTTGCCTTTTCCAAACTGCTTGAGGCCTCTGAAATGTGCAAACATATTGGGCTGTTTCAGTGTTGCTCCAGGTTGGCTTCATGACCCATTTAAATATCCTGGGCTATATTCACTTTTTCCTACAACATCATAGTTTCTTGTATGGTTAATTTTAAAATAACTGGACTACAAAAAAAAAAAAAAAAAGAAAAAAAGAAAAAAAGGAATGCCTTGGGTTCACAAGAACAAAAGACAATGATTGTAATTTGCCTCTGCCCTTTAGCAAAGCAATCAGCAATTTTACAGTCATCCATCTAGCTATCTGTTCATCTTGTAATACTCTTACTTTTTCTTGAAAATATTCAAATTTATTAACCTTTTATTAACTGGCAACCACTAAAATGCTATATTGTATTAACAAAAAGGAAACTCATCTGTGCAAATCTTTGTGTGCTAATTTATTGGTTTGCTCCCCTTTTTTATAGGGGAAAAATTGTCCAAATATTGCCATTGGCGGCTGCTACCTGTAGTGCCTTGACTTCCACCTGGGCAGGGTGGTAGGAAGGCACATTATTCTCATTAAGAAGGATATTTCACAGCAGTTGCTGTTGGCTCACTGGAGCCCACTGGAATGTGGAAAAAATGGAGGATCTTTGGTTGAGGCAAAGGCTGAGTGCTACTCATGTACAGATTTTAAGGATTATTTAAGGATTCTTTCTCAAGCAATAATAGAGAGCATATTTATCTGCATTCATATAAATGGGCTCTATCATTGGTAAGAAAGGCATTTTTTAAAAATTACAATTCATCATTCAATATTTGCTGAAGTATCATGCAAAGATATCTGATCAGGCTCTGCATGACCTAAGTCAGATCCTGACAGCAAAGCACCTACATCACCATCGTGCTCAGGATTGCAAGGTTGTGCAGAGATAACCAACAGTCCCAGCCTTAAAGGCTGAGGAAATCTGGCACTTCTGATGTGAAAAGCAAGGTGCTTTGAGCCTCAGCTGTTTGTTCCCACATACTGCAAACCCACCGACTGCTCTTGGCTGAGTCTTGAAAATTGCAGTGTAGATTCAAAAGTGGGCCCAGACTGCATCAGAAAGATTGATTTGAATAAGGCTGAGCTCCTAGTTATAGAAATTATAAAACTAGGCACAGATCAGATGGTTGTAGAGGACAAAACCATAAGACCTTGGGGTTGGATAGTTACTGAGAATATGAACCACTCTTGAATGGAAACTGTAGGACTGTTCTGAGTAAGAACATTCTAAGTACTGACCACAAATGGCAGTGGCAAACTTATCTGCATTCAGTGAAGATGAACTTAATCAAATTATGTTCAAGTTTGATCTTGAATCTTTCATTGATTTCTTTTCTTACTCTCTGCCCAGGGAATCTGCTCAGACACTTTTCTGGGTGGCAATTTCTAGGGCTCACCTGAACTGACATTGCCCAATGCTGATGTTTAGGGATCCTGCAGTGTCCAGAACTGTGAGTCTTTTCTTGCCCCAGTCCTTTTACAGGCATAGACTCACCTTCTTCCAGGCATGATTCTTTATCAGGGGAGTTTACATTTACTAATCTCTGTGGCTAGAATTCGTGCTGCACACCTGTGGACTTGTGTGTGTTTGTTCATGCCTCACTTATGCACGAGAGCTGGAAAGATGCAAACAAGTAATTGCGCAGCACTGCTGAGCTTTGTGCTCTGATACCTCTGGCTACCTCAGCCACTGTATTCTGCAGGAGCAGGGACCACGTGTCATCTCCTCTCTGTGACTTCTGGATATACCAGGACAACCAGAAACTAAGCAAGAAGCAAGTTTTGGACATTTATCTGTAACCTTTCATAATTTGCTATGCATATCCACTCATTCCTTTGTTATATTATCAATATTCTGCAGTGCCACTGGTTTTAATAAGAAGCCTTTTCACTGGTTTTCTTTGTTCTAGTCATCTAATCTCCTAATGGAAGTTTCTAATTAAATTCCTACAGCCATTTTCAAACTGTGTTTTGAATAACAAAGTCTAGCAAATGCTCAAAGTTTATCTCTTCCCCTGGCTTTACCTTCCAGATAGCTGTGGAGAAGTGATGCAGGTCACTGTGGAGAAATGTTGCTGAGAACCTCTCTCAGCTGAATGAGAGGGATGTAAATTATACTTTTCCTATACAGGAAATAATGCAGAAGGTCTAAGAAAAGTCTTCCAGAGTCTCACTCACAGTTTTAATGAATTTTGAACTGGTGAGGAAGAAATACCAGGTATTCATGAAGCAACCAGCATTTTCCTGGTGGATCTGGTGCTTCACAGGAGCTGAGAAACCAGGATAACCAGTGAAATTTATTACCTCTCTATCTAAAACCCCCTCATTTGGGTTTGAACTTTATGCACTGGGTGCAGCCAAAGGTTGAATTACTGTCATTCATATCTCATCAGCATTATTCAGCTACTTCTGCAGCAGAAAGGGGAAAAGTGGAAAGAAAAAGAAATGTCAGAATCAGCTCATAAATATGGTGATTATGATAAATATGAAAGACTATGTTTGTCTAATTGATCCTTCTTTTATTAATCCCAGGAAATATTGCTACTGGCATGTGCTGCCATTTCCAGCTGGGTCAGCAGAAGTACTCAGAGAAATGTTTCTGGCAAAAGGTATTTCTTGGTGCCCTTTCTGCACATGGTCCAGCACACAGAAATTTCTGCATACAGACCTGCTCATCCTCTGCTGTGCAGCTCAAAGTTCCTCAACTGCACACGTGATGTGAAAGCCTCAGCCAAAGCTGCCACTTTCTCCCCTTTCTCTAAAGCACTGTTGCATTCCTGCTTCTCCTGCACACCTGCAGAGGATATTGTTTTGGCCAGAATAAGATGAGCCCAGGTGGTAACATAATGCACATTGCATCGAGGTTTAACAGCTGTTGCACAAAGGGCTTATGAGTTTTAATCAGTTTTATACAAGTTTTTATGCACTCTGGTTTTCTACTTTTTTTAATTTTAATCCTGTTTAATATGTGGACAAAGAGCAGCAATAGATTTATTTAGAGGTGGTTCAGATTTGTTATCAGGGGGCTGCTCACAGAGGGTTTGTGTTTCAGAAGTGTTTATTTCCTTTTGCAAAAACATAGATGCATAAATAAAAAGGTCTGTGCATTTTACAGATGTATAAATTTGGCTTTTCTTTATAATAATACCCAAGTTGTCTGTGGTCAGTCTTACCTGACAGCCATAAAGCATGGATTCCATGCACAGTTGACTTTAGGGACTGGATAGGTTTGATTCAAAGCATTTCTGCCTTTCCCCTGTCTATGGGACCGAGTCCATACAGACTGGTTTCAGATTTGCTACTCCTGGTGCTTTATTGCAAGCATAGAATAATTTTTAGGTTGAAATTAGATCTCACACAAAATGAGGAAAGGCCTTTGAAATTCCCTGTATGAACAGTGCTCAGTACTCAGAAATGTCAACATTGAAATGTCGACATTTCTGCTTCCTCAACATTCACCACAAACTTCTATCCAGCATGGCACCCTAGCACCTGTGCTTTTAATTGTTTTGTTTAACAGTATTTTTGAACATTACCAGGGAGTAATCTTTACCAGGGAGTTTTGTGATCTACTAGAAACATAACTCATAGGAAAACTATTCAGAAAAGTTTATTAATCTGATGGTCTTTTAAATTCCATTTAGTTCCATTGACTGTACTCTTTACCATTGCCTGAAAAAAAACCCTGTTTATTCTAAACGTTTTTCTCAGCTTGAAAATTTTATTCCCATTCCAGGAGAAAACTTTGAAATTACACCATTCTTTTAAAAGTGAAAACAGACAGAAAAGCTGCCAGTTTTCCAGTGTGTTTGTGAATAAATTCCCTTACCTTTTTCCCCAAATAAAAGACTGGTTATCTCCGTGGAGGAGGCTCTCCAGTACAGAAACCCGAATGCCTTATCAGAGATGTAGATTTCAGGACAGACAGTACATTGCCTGTAAACTTGCAGCTCAGATGACAGATGGAAACCTGATAAAGTGAGTGTGCTGATCACTGCACAGAGATTAGACTCTCTAATTTGCATCTTGTCTTCCAATAATGTTTGCTCTGTTTTTGACTTCAAATGTACCTGAGCTTTAAACACAGGCATTTGGGCCCTGAGCTTGTTTAAACTTTATTTTTTCAGGTGAAGAATATTTCTGTTTAGCTGGATTTTAGTTCTGCATTCAACAAAATGCAAACACTCTAAGGAACGTGTGTCAGCATCTCTGCTCCCTCAGAATTCTCCCTGGGGGGCTTTGTCTGGCCCTGCACCCTGGCAGCCAAGCTTCTGAGTTTTTTGTGCTTAGCAAAGTGTCTCAAGTATCTCTTTGAGAATTCCACTCTGAAGTGTATGTCTGAGAAATATCTCCTTTTCCCCAAAGTGCTGGGGCATTTTCTAGCTGGATAAGCCTGTTCCCCTTGAGAGACAGACAGGAGGGAGCTTAGGGTCCTTCTTGAGGGCCAAACTCCCCAGGCACTGTGGAGATGGGTTGACATTAGCTAGCCTGCACAAATATTTGCTTGCATCTTTGCCACTTTCAGATTCTCTCTTGTTTACTCTCCTCTGTGCCTGCCTATCATGTTTCTTTTCTGGCTGTTGCCATTAGCATGTAATCTTTCTGTTCTGTGCCCTAAACTAAAGCGCGTTTGTTGGTCATTATCTGAAAGGCTCTTTATTAACAGGCAAAAATAACAGTTCTAGTGCCTAATGCACATAACTCTAGTGTCAGTACTGTTCCTATGAGGTGCCAAATGCTCTTCCTGCTGGGCATTACAAGGAAAACTTCATTTCATCCATTCAGTGTGTAAAGATTTGTAGGAGCAGAAGAGAGGAGGCTGAAGGAGGGACAGCAATGAAAAGCTGGATCTCCTTACCTTCCCATCATTTTCACTGGAGTACTGTGAAATTCCACAGGGTAAGAGATGTTATTTAGCCTGTGTGAATGGCAGTGGGTGTCTGTGGTGTTGTACATGTCAACAGAATACGGCTTGAAATGCTTAAAAATTGCTCTGGGATGGTAGAAGTGGGATGTGCTCTTTAAACAGGCTTCTGTAAATTTGAGTAAGATCACGTCAAGCAGTTTGAATATATTCCCACTCATCTTGAACAGAAAAGGTTTAATTTCAAGCAGTTCTGCTTTCTTGTGAGTTGAGGACATTCACCATCCGTGGGACAGAGACCTTGTCCCTCTAAGGAGGACACCAGAGAACACTGGTTTCAAGTAACTGATAACAGAATCACAGGATCATCAGGGCTGGAAGAGACTTCCAAGATCACCGAGTCCAGCTGGAAACCCAGAACCATGATAATCACCCCTAAACCATGTCCCTCAAAATCCTAAAATCTTTCTTTGGGTCTCAGCATCCATTTCTAACCATGCCTTTTGAAGAGGGTGGAAAAACCTTCATGAACGATAGCTCAAGGAAGAAGCAGTTTTACCACCCTTAACTTGGGGTTCTGGATAGTCTAGTGTCTGCTGAGCCATTGAGTACTATCCCATGCACAGTGGGGAAAAAAGTTTTGATGCTCATGCAATCTCTCCAGCACTAAACACAGCTCAAACCTTAAGCCTTTTTTTTCTTTTTAAGTAGCGATTAATGAGAATCGTGATGTAAAAATTAAAATGGTAATGAGCTTTTAGCATAATGAAAAGAGCTTGTACAGGCAAGAAAAAGCATTTGTGGGTCTCTGAGTCACATTACTCCCCAAATACAAAAGCAGATGTTAGCCTTGGCTGAAATGAGGCATATTGACTTGTTTCATTTTGCACAAAACCCCCTCATGTCACACAGAAAGAAGATGCTCTCATGTCTCCAGCCCCATATTCTAGTGTCCTTATCCATAGCTTTGTTAAGTTTGGGCTGAGAAATCATTATACTCATTTTGGATTGATTATATTTTCCTATGTTTGCACATCCTTATTACCTTTCCATCAAATCATAGACTAGTTTTGGTTGGAAGAGACCCTAAAGATCATCCAGTTTCTACCACCTGTCACAAGCAGGGACATTTTCCACTGGAAGGTGGAAGGTACATTTCAAAATGTACCAGAACAGAGTGATGTACAATCAATGATTTAGGAGTCAAGTAAATAGCTAAGGCAGATCAAATCTGTAGAAAATAATGTCACTGTTATGTGCCACAAATTATACCTGGAGTAATTCAGGTGATATTCAACAAAATTGCTTCAAATAAAAATAAGCACAAGTATATTATCTTGATCTTTCTCTCTCTCAGTGAGTCCAGACAAGAAAAATACCATTTTGAGGAGAGAATGCAACTGATTTTTGATGAGTAACTTGGTTTCTTTTTTTTTTTTGATGAATATGTGACATTTTGCAAGTCTTACAAGTGTCCACATATAACAATGGAGCTTCTCTCTGTGACAAAGACACCTAAGAACATACAAGAGTTTGGAAGAACATACAAAAACATACAAGTTTTAAGCTTGACCTGATAAACAACTCCTTAATATTGTAGCTAGAGTTTGCTCCTCACTGTTGGCTGAATTGATGAGTTGAATAGATGTCTGGGTTTTTTTCATCTGAATTGAGAGTGTATTTCATTTGTGGGGGAAAAAAGGAAAAAAAGCATCATTCAGAAGAAGAGACTTTGTTTTTGAAATAATTTTCTTTCTTTTAACATTTACAGAACATTCATCTGTTTGAAGTCTGGCTCCCAAATATAACAGGTTTTATCTCAGCGGCATGAAAAAATGTGGTAAATTAAAAAAAAAAAAAAAAACAAACCAAAAACAACAACCCAACACATAAAGACTGAACAAGCAAAACAAAATATATTTTAAACTGTTTCCAAGTGTTTTGAGTTGTTTAGGCATAGGCGGTACCTACATTTGGGGTCTCATGGAGTGTTAGGGATATTTACTGGATATTTTTTCTTTTTCTCTGAATCTGTTTTATGAGCATAATTTGAACCTACCTCATTAAACAAACATATATTCTCACAAACAATCCTTTTGCATTTCATGGCTGCAGCTTATCATTCTTCATATTTTTTGGCTCACTATTCTATTGACTTCTTAAAAAGTTGGAAAAGTTTGAAAAATAAAAAGTCTTGCTCTCACCAAACAACTTTGAAAAACTCGGTGTGAGTTGGTATAAAGAAAACACCCAATTTGCATGCTATGTCTAAGGGATTTGTGAGGTTAATTTCCTTGTTCAGCTTCGAAAATCCTGCCTCGAAGACTCAATCTCACAATTCAGTATGGACAAGGGGAAGGTCACAGATTGCCATTTCCAGGACATAGATGGCACCTGTGTCACCAGAGCACTCTGGTTCCCTTTGATGGCTGTTGGAGCAGATCTTGCTGTATCACCCTGTTCCTGAACCCCCTCAGTAGGCAGCTGGGAGATTTAACAGGGAATTTTGCTCCTAAACCCTTGGCTGAGACTCATCACCTAATGTATACGGGGCTTTATCCTCCCTAGCTAGCACAATTGTGGATGTGCTGATGAATATCTAATTTTTAACGTACTGGACATGGCTCTCCTGCCAACCCATACACGCAAGCTATGTCTGTAACTTCCGTATTTTCTCATCTATCTAATGAGTAAAAGAAAGTGACCCTCAGAGGGAAGCCTGTGCTGCAAACCTGCCTGTGTGAGGCTACTTGTGCAAATGAGGTTTTCAGGAAGGGGGCGGGGGGGGGTCCGCAGGTAAACACTAACTCTTCCAAACGGGTTTACAAAAGAGATACAGTGCACCACATTATGTAACAGAGCTCTGGCTTTTCACTCGGGGAGACAGACATTAAGGTGCATTAGTACTATCATTTGTATGTCTGTAAATATCAATAAAGTATGTTATTTGGCATTCACACTGACACAATGAAGGACGAGGACTATCCTTTTCAGGAAATTTCACAGAGCCATTCACAAACAAAAGCTCAGTAATTTAATCTTTCAAAAGCTCAATAATGCTAAGTTCAAAATTGCAGGTTTTAAACTAATGTACCTGATAAGTAATGATGACAGAATTTAAAAGGTCCATTATTTGGTAATCTAATATTCCCAATCCCAGTTATCTGTCAAAGAGAATACTCTCCCTTAAACAGCGCTAATGCGTTCACATCTACATTAATCTCTTAGGGAGAAAAGAAGCATTCTTTAGGGGCTTTATCTGCTCCCAAATGTCTGACTCCAGGAGGAGCCATTTCGCAGCGCTGCCGGGGCTGTGTAAATGACTCCGATGTCTTTGTGCGGTGGGTGCGATTTCTGACGATTACACACGGCCCGGAGTCCCCGAGAGGCGCTGCCTGCCCGGCCAGCCCGCCGTGCTCCTTTACACGCTGTGCCTGACGCCTCTGAATCCTCTGCTGCTTCTCCCCTCCAAAACAAACACCGTGCTTGTGCCTCTGCTCCTGACCTGCTTTTCTTGCACCGTGTGTTGCTTTGCTGTGCAGCACAACTCTGCTTTTCTGTTGTCGTCTCCCATCCATGCTCCAAAAAGTTGCGGGACCGTGGTATCAGTTTGATGGGATTCACAAGGGGACAGCTTGAAAGGGCTGTTCCTCTCCTTTCTAGGGAATGAGATGTGATCATATACACAAGAGATAGGATCAGGTGTGCCACTACTACCCACAGACTCTAAATTCATCCAGGGGTGCCATAGGGAAATGGAGTCACTCTGTGTCTTCCTTGGATTTGTAGCCAAGGCTCGTTCCTCTCAGCTTACCTCCTCTAGAAAATTCCTCAGCTCTTTAAATCTCATCACTAGAGAAGGTTTGGGCCTCAAGTAAGCCTGAGTCTGCCCTGCTCCATTCTAAATTCACAGAACCATAGAATGGTTTGGCTTGGAGGGGACCTTAAAACCATCTGGTTCCAGCCCCCTGCCATGGGCAGGGATGCCACCCACTAGACCAGATTACTCAGGGTCCCATCCAACATGGCTCGAACATTCCAGGGGTGTGTTCCAGGCATCCACAACATCTCTGGCCAACCTCTACCAGTGCCCCTCCACCCTCCTAGCAGAGAATTTCTTACTGACATTTAATCTAAATCTCTCCTCTTTAGGTTTAAAACCATTCCCCCCTGTCCTATCACTACCTAGACGTATAAAAAGGAATTCCTGTGTTCAGGCTGATGCAGGACTTTTCAAAATGTGTGTGCTATTGAATAAAAGCAGTCACTACTTCAGGAACATTGTACTTTTTCCTGGCTGAATTTTTCCAACACTGAAGCAGAACATACACAAGTACACATAGAATTCCTTATGGTTTTTATGTCTTTCTCTGTCTTAATTTTCAGAACTTAAAGACACCACAAATTGACCCAGAAGGAAACTTTTCTAAATCATTACGTGTATCAATATAAAAGCTTTATTTGAAATGCTGCCTGGAGCACTGAAAGAACGTGATTTCTCTGTGAATCCTATGGAGAAGCATATAAATACACTTGGCATAGTGTTGTAAGGCAATTCTGAAGGTGGTGTTAACTCAAAGGTTTTTTGTACAATTCAAAGAAAAGGAGAAATGGTCAGAATTGTGGTATTGTTGAGAAAATGTAGCTGTTTACCATATCTTCAGGCTATTGGTTTGGGAAAGTAGTTGAGTGGAAATTACTTTAAAAAAAAAATCCCTATCCTGAGTCAGGAAAGAAAGTCTCATGTTCATATGTGAAAGCAGCTCTGTTTAAATTTAGAGAGTGAAACGAAAGGTCCAGTTCTAGGTGTAGTAACTCTCCATTTGTAATGCACTTAGTCCTATGAATAAACACGGAGTATATATTAAAAAAAAAAATTAAGTTCCATATTAAAATTACTAAGGAATTTGTCACATTCAATGTAATAAGCAGATGGATGGTTATAATCTGTCATGCATGGCTGCTTGAAAACAAGACCCCACCACTGACCAGAGAGCAGAATGCCTTCCCAGCTCCTGCTGGAAACTGGGAGCTGCCTTGCTGCTGGTGTGGGTGCTGCCCAGGCAAACTAGCTCCAGGAATCCAGTAAACACCAGTTGCCCAAAGAACAGGACTTACTTCAATTAGAAAAATCATCCCAATGTGAAATCGCCACAGCCATTTCCAGGATGCGTGGAAGCTGTGGAAATGTGCTAAATTTGCTAAATTTGCTAAATTTGCTAAATTTGCTAAATTTGCTAAATTTGCTAAATTTGCTAAATTTGCTGTGGAAAACAAATGCCTCCATATAGAAACTGAGCCACATATCCAACCCCTGGCTGGAGAGGAAGAGGCAGTTATCAGGCAGCTCCAGGAGAGCTCTTCACCAAGTGTTTAAATCTGCATTCACATTTCAGTGTTTTGTTGAATCCACGGCAAGGGCGGCAGGATATTGGCGTGACGTTTGTAGCCCTTGTGGGAACAGTGAATTTATGCACATCCATCCTTACCCCAGGTGTGACACCTGGCCTGCCAGCCCCGAATCTGCTGCTGCTGAGGGGAGAGAGGCACAAACACAAACTGAAGAAATGTTTACTCTCTCCTGCTCCTGGTTTGCCTCTACGGAAGCCTGCAGGGAGAGCTGGCCCCTTTTAATCCCATTTGGCACATTAGGCATTTATTTGGTGATGTTTTGAAAAGTTTTGAGAAATTGAATTACATTTTCTTGTAGCTGTATGACTGAGAGCAATTCATGTTTTCACTGAAGTCATCTCAGTGCCATAATTTACATGGGAAGATCAAATCCTGTGTACTGAGAAGGTGCAGAATATTCTTTGTGTTTCTCTGTCTCACTCTGAGCCTTCAAAACCAGGGAGCGCTCAGTTCCCACCTGATATATTGTGTCTGATTGCCAAAGATAAATTGATCTTTATCTACAAAATGAGACCTTTCCTTCTGCTCCCATGAAAGCATCTTTCTGGATGATGTTTAAACAATTACATATTAAAGAACCTTTGCAATATCAATAATTTAAAGTAAATAGGTCAGAGAGTTGGTTAGGTGCTTTCTGTATTTCTAGGTAGTGCCTTCTCAATTCCAAACAAGTTAACTAACAATTTCTGCCTTTAATATCTTTTTAGTCAGATTTTCTTAGCTTTCATTGCTTCACTGCTCCTTTGAGTGCTTTTAAAACTCAATATGTTTGTTTTGATTCATTCTTCTGTTAAATACCAGACTTTGCACAGTTTAGTTCAGCTAGCCATCAACTCAGGAATATGGATGTTTTCAATTTTTTAGGCTGATCATTTTGTCCTAACAGATAACAGTCAGTATTCACAATTCACTCAAAAACCTGTTCCAGGCCTGCCTTAAAAAGTCTGGATGTCTCCTCAGGTTTGTGGATTTCCCCCGTTGTGTTTTTTTTTT
>VXBB01020068.1:181342-193688 GCA_013399915.1 Illadopsis cleaveri
CCCTCTCAATTTGCTCTACAGGTCTTTAGCTCCAGCTAGTGGCTTACTCCAAAATGCAAATTTTGTCCACTGCCTTAGAAGAAAGGTGGAGTTTAGTCATAATTCTTATAGTATTCTGAAGTGTCTGTTCAGAGGGAGAATTATTCAGAGGCTGTAGTTCTTCCTGGCTAATTTGAGTTAACCCACAAAATCTTTAAAATGTAATAAACACACTCCTTTTTCCAATTGCAGGCTCCTGTCCTGTGTTATCACATTGGGCCAAATTCTGCCCTCAAGTGTAGACTTGCATAGCTCTTCTGGACTTCAAAGAGACCAGCTGGTATATGTCTTAAAGCAAAAAGCCAGATGTTTTATCAAATAAAAAGCTTTACCTCAGCTCCTACTTTGCACCCTTCTTGTTGAGAGTTGGCGTACTTTTTGCACAATGTGCACAAACACAACTGGAAAGCTTTATTTTTAGGTAGGGTTGGAGATTTGGATCCACCTTTGGTGGGATTCCTTTTCTTTCAGGACTTTGTGGTGCACATGGATCTCTTCTGCCTCCTGGACTGGTGACACAGGATTCCCTTGGCAAACTGTCCCCTGGAGGAGTACAGAAAGGAAGATTTTGAGGGTTCCACTGGAAAGAGGAGTCAGTACCCCTGCTGAGGATCTCTCTTAGGTGGATTTGTGCTGAGGTTCTGTGGATGCAGCTGTGTCCTGCCTTGGTAAATCTGACCCTGCAGTCACAGGCAGGGAGTGCTTGAGAGAAAATGAACACTGGTGTGGAGGGGTGCAGTTTGTTTCCATATGAGGAGAGAAATAACTTTTTCCAGGGACAAATGATTGTGTCTTAATTCAATTAATTCACACAACCTGCCCTAATCCTCAGAATGTAATGTTTAGATGGTAAAAAACAAAATGCGGTTTAAATTCATAGAAACCCACACATCGCTTTCTCCTCAGGTTTCAACTGGAAGTTTCATTGAAAGTGTAGATAAAATAAGTATAATTTAAAACTCTTTTCTTTCCCTCAGCCCCCACCCCAAGAAGTGCATATATCCATACTCTGTGGGATAAAAGCACATGGGCAGACACAAGTCAAGCTTTGTTGTGTGGCTCTCAGCATTGGCACCAATACAGATATGGCTGCCTTGGCAGCACTAGAGGAAACCCATTTGAATTCTACAATCCTCTTGTTTAAACCCGAAGACTCAAATGTCTGTTGTTTGTTCAAAGACTTTTATTGTTTCCATTTCATTACTTGGTGAACTGGATACTGGGACAGGTGTGTCTGCAGTCTGTTCATATTGACTGTCCATCTGAGATACCAGATAACATGATAATGCATTCCTGGGTTTCACAAACTTTGTCACTTCTGCCATAAAACCTTGGCACCCAGTGTAAATAAATATATCTAGAATACACTAAATTCAATCCAGGTCTCTCTCCAAGGGCAGTAATCTGTTCCTGAAGGCCTAACCTTCCTCATCAGTCAGAAATTCTGCTAGTTCTACTCTGTTGATTCAATGCTTTTCTGAAGGTGAGAAAAGCACCAGAGTATATTAAGAGATTTTATGTCAACATCTCAAATGTAGTTTTTGCCACAGCTGTAGCAAGCTAAATAACATCTCTACTATGCAACACCAAGAATACCTGTGCCTGCCCTGATACAGATACTGCTGTATCTCTGCTTTGTCTGTTAATAAATCTAGGCACAAACTCATGTAGACATACCATTTATGTGTGGGTATATATATTTATATAAAAAATTATGCATCTGCACACAATCTTCCACCAATTTTTCATTTCCTTATCTCTCACAGATATTTTCATTTAATTCCAATACATCAGAGAGTGACAGAACAAGTAGAATTGTTAAGTGCTTCCTAAGGTTCTGTTGTCAGTGTTATACCAAGGCAAAAAAATGACATTCATGCTGTAATAGTCTACCAAGTGCATCAACAACACACTTGGGACACACGCAGAAGTCTATTGATCCACTAGGCCAGGGACCTGAAAATATTTGAAATTTTTCTTTAGAAAAGTAAAATAACCCACACTCTTTTTGAATTACTGTGGTCTTTCAAAGTCCATATAAAGTATTACGCAAGGAGACAAAGCTATTTTACCAGGCAGGCAGATATTCCAAATTACTGGTTCTTAACAAGCATGGTAATACATCAGTCAAAAGCAATAAATTTAAACTTAATGAAATCTCAATTTGCCTACAGTGCATTTCACTTTGACATTTTCTACATTGCCACGGTGCTTTGATAAAGTTTTTTAAAATGCAAAGAAAGTGTCTGTAAGGCTAAAGAGCAGACTTGGTGCCATTGTGCCCAGTGGAACATTACAGTACTTAAGTTCCATCACTATATGCCCTGTGGCAGACTAAGCCTGAGTGCTAACATAGGTTCAGTTTTCATTATCATCATGTGATTATCCATTTTACTGCATTTAACTGATAATACAACTACCAGCTCACCTTAAAAGAATTAGCTTGGAGGTTTCATTGCTTTCCAAATGGAATTCATTTGACAAACAAATGACAATTAGCCCAGTCTCCCTGTTCTGTGTCAGGATGGTTTTTGATTGAACCTAGACCAATTTACAATTTTTAAATGAGTTTAGACATTTACATTTAAAATGTCTAGAGGAAATTAGCCTTGGGACATCTAACAGCCAAAATGCTTTTTGAAGTTGATTATTATTTGATCTAGTACCCTCTACCTGTACATTTTGTTCTGACTTCAAAGTTTTGGAATGAAAATGCCACCTACACCTCAAAGCACAGGGAAAAACTTAAAAGCAGTTTTACTCATTATGTTATGCAAAGAAACCTATATTTTAATATTCGTTTAATATGGTTAGTTAGCTTTAATGACACCAGTTTGACAGTGTCATAGTTTTCGAATATAAGACATTGATTGAAGTTTCCTGTGCTTGCCAGCGTTTTTTTTGTAGAACGAAAGAATATCTTTTGAAGGTGAGATTCATATGCCCCACACTGCCATTCTACCACAGATAGAAGTGTAATCATTTACATGAATGCATGTTTTTGTACAGGGCCAGAAATATTTTGTCATTTCTGTATTATTCTGCGTATCGAAATCTTCATTGATTTTTGTTTTCCTGCATGCTGAATCTGCCCAGCTACATTCATATTGATCTCAAAGCAGGAGGAACTCCTTATGAAAAAGAGGTTGTCAATAATTCCATTATAAATATGCAGGCCCAGATAGCATAGCCATGAAAATTGGGCTGAAATTAGGCACATGGTATGTCAGCCTTGAGGTAATTTGGATCATACTATTTTTATTTTGTATTATTAATTTATGCAATTTTTGTAAAGTTAGAAGGCTGTGCATTTGGCCACTGCAAACGTATGAGCATAAAAATAAGTGTTGTTGCTTTTCTGGGTTCTGAGTCTTTAAAGCTCCACCCAATGCCAATGGGAATCTTACAACTTTCAGAAGTAGATCTGCTTTATTTTAACAAAATCCCTATTTGCCTTGCAAGCAATAATGATCACTTGGGAAGTATTTAAAAAAAAAATGTTCAATGACTTTTTTTTATATATCTGAGCAGACAAAATTACCACAAAATAAGGTTTTCTATCATGGATAAGTATGATTTTCTTACAGCAGTTTCTACAAACCCTGCTTAAGAGGGACTTTGGCTTCTGAGGCCTGAAGTGTCCAAATAGAGCTGGAAGCAACTGAGATTTTGGAAAAAGCTGGGTTAGAAACCTAGGTCTGAACCAGCACTCCTGCTTTCTCATGCCATGGTTGTTTACAGAATCAAAGGCACCCAATCTTGAGGAGTGAAACAATCTTGCACCATCATCATCATGGCACTGTTTCCTAACTTTCATGTAATGCCAACTCTTGTGGGTTTCTGTGTCATCTCAGTTGCCAGTGTTCAAAAAATTCTGCTTCACTGCATGCACAGAATACTGATTTTTCCCATCCTCAGCTGAAAATGCCTGGGCTCAACTGGGATCCATAAGTTTGGTGCTTCTCCATGTTTGTCATCTGAGAGAATTGACCCAGTAGCTCTAAATATCGAGGCAGACCTGCACAAATGTAATGGGGACTGTTGATTTTAGAGGAAACAAGATGATGATGACACCCTAATTTTACTTGCTTAGGTCAGCCTCTCCAAAATATGGTGATGATGGGATCACTTTCTCCAACAGTCAAAGCAAAATGTCCTTCCCTATTGGCGCAGGGAAGAATTTAGGATAAATTCATGCCTGTTTTGTCCGCTCTGGAGCTTATTGGTTTTGTGTATTCCCTCCACAAGGCACATAATTCTGCTTCTGCTTTGGATGTGAAGCCTAAGTGGCTTGTTTTGAGTTCCAAATTTTGCTGTGAGGGCTCAGAGATTAGGAAGTGCATGAGTCTCAGGCAATCTGGGTAACCAAACATCTGTTGAGGCTTGAGTCTCAGTGTTCTATGAGTTATTCCTTGAAGAGGACAAAATCTTCAGCCTGAAACATTTCCTTGAGTCAAGATTCTCAGAAATGGGGAAAATGTAATCAAATAATGACCGGGGAAGAACCCTTGGGCAAACTGTATTTGGCCTGCAACGATGGGGGCTTGAAAATGTGAGCAAGTTTCAGTCAAAAATCTGTCATTACAATCAGCTCAAAGTGACGCTGCCACAATCTTTCAGAAATAGTTACTAATATATTTTCTGTACCTGCTATACTCTAAAATGTGTACAAGTGTGCTAAAAACATTCCAGGTGTACTTGTTGCAAAAACAAGCATCCCAGGAATGGAGGTCAGAGACAGCTTTCCTGTGAAATCTTTAACTATTAAATTCAAAATCTAGAGTTTTCTCTGGCCTAAAAACCAAGTTTTTAAAAGTAGATATGAAAACCCTTAAGTAGGCAAGTGTGAATGTCCATAAGTAGGGGTGAAAGTGCAGTGGGTGGACTGAAGGTACTATAAAATCAGATTGACTAATTCCTCCAGTATCATCATTTAGAAAAATACTGTCTTTGCATTCCAATTAAGAGAACAACAGCTGGATGTCTCACTTGGTAAACTTTTTCTTGTAGTGCATGCAATGAATTCTCACAAATTTCCACAATTTCTTCTCACCAGCTCTGAGAATTTAAGCCTTGTTTTTTGTTCTGATGAAAATGTAGATGTAGGGGATGACGTGAGTGGCAGCATTCCTTTTCTGGAAGGTACAGGATGCAGCAACCTGAGCATGAAATGCTCTGTGTCTTCAGGGACTCCTGCTCTCACTACTCACCTATGTGATACAGGTATTTGGAGCATGAAGAAATGAAACAGGGGAGAGGCTGAAGATATTTAGATCTAAACATGCTGCTGCAGAAAGAAAAGGAAGTATTTTTAGAGGAGAAAAAAAAATGATGGAGGTCCAAAGCATGGAGCTCATTGACTTCCCTGCTCAAAGTCACCTTTCTCCAACTCCCTGTATCAGCCTGACCTTATTCATGAGCACACAATTCTCAGAGAGAGACAGAGGGAAAGAGCAGGATGACAATATTTCTAGAAAAAGTTGGGTTTCATTTATTATTTATAAATTTCATTTTGTACATATCTTTAGGGGCATTAAGAGATTAGTAGTCATGCAGTTTGTTCTGAGCATTAATGCTAATCCTTAAAGATAGGTGAAGGGTAATTTCATTAGTTTTTATACAGGTTTGGAATAAAACTAACCATTCAGTCAACAGTTTGAAAGGAGACATTTAGCACTGTGCTCTCTGCTCTCCCAGCAGGCTCTGCCTCTCACAGGAACGTGTCAGCACAGACTGGCATCTCAGCAATGAGGGTACATTTCTCAGATGTTCTTTTATGTAAAATAGGTGGGTTCCTCTTTCCTAAATATGTCATATAAAATCATTGTCTCTAGAATGACATACAGTAGTTCAGGAAGGGAAGCTAATCTAGGAAATAAAGGGATACAGACTATTGATGCCAAAATCAGCAATTACATTGTATGAGATCTCATGAATAATTCCTGAGCTGTGGTTTAACATTAATCTGAGTGTTTAGTACAAAGCTGGGCCGACACCAATAAAATGCTGACTGATTTGTTTTAAAATAGTGCTCCTTCAGGCTTCACTACACTGCTTTGAAATGAATGCTTTTAGGTAATACCTCAACCTTGCCTCTGTGAAGCACAGACAGATGTACTCATGTGACTGCATGCTCAAACTTTACCATTATTCTTTCTCCCCTTAATTTTGGGCTGAAACCTTTTTTCCAAGTGCAATATTTAATACTAGCCATGACTTAGTTAAGTGGACTTCATAACACAGAGCTTTTCCTCCCAGGAAAATCTTATCAACACAAGACTGTCATACTGGATGACGATGTTTGCTACCCGTGTGTGGTTCAGGTGTGTGCAAAGAGGAGGAGGCCATGAGCAGTGAAGCAAGCAGGAGATTACCAACCAAATCTCAGGAGAGTTTGGTCTGCTACAGTTGCTTCTGCATCATTAAATAATGCCTCTTTTCAATGAACATCAAAGGACAATAAAGAACAGGTGAGTGAAACAGTGGTGACCATCTCAGGACACACCATCCATGTGTTCTGAAGCACTTCTACCCATGCCCAGGGAATGCTGGAAGCATTTCCCATCTCATTGACAGCTCCTGGCTCTGTAATAATGGCTTTGCCACTCAGTAAGGGTAAAGCATTGAATCTGTTCATTTCATCTATTAGCATTGCATGTCTGTTCAATAGAAATCCTCAGCCTGGGGTTCACACAAACCCCCCATGTGCTCTTTTGGGGGGATTACAAGATAATATCCAAGCAAGGCAATCATCTCTGTGATCTGACTTCTCTTTCAGTTCTGCTCTCTGAGGAGCATTTCCACTCATGAAGCTCCTCACTTGTGGAATCACCAAATCAGCACAGTCAGTGAATGAAATGGAGAATAATAACAAGATGGGCAGCACTATGCTGAGCTAAAAAGGTAATTATTTACAAATGCTACAATTAATGCTCTCAAATTACAATATTTCATATCATCTGAAACTTAAAATACAACCCAGTGTCAATGATAAACCCACTTTGGCTTGACTGGACTATAAAAATGGTCTTCACAAATGGAATTTCCAACTAAAATGCAATTTCCAGGGCCGTGCACCAGCAAGTGTTGGTGGATTGTCTACATTTTCTTCTGACTCTGATTTTGCTCAAGCATAGATAACAGTAAGGAATAAGATCTTTGTCTGAATTACTTGTTTCTTCTTTATATATTTGTTTATAAAACTGCCTGGACATGACCAGTTCTCCTGGAACTGACAGTGTGTGGAAGTATTAATTCAATGTCCCCATTCCTAATATCAATATTTACATATTATGCACAGCAGTTTGCATTTCTATTGATATACAAACCTATTCTGGCTTGTCTGATCACCACAGCAGGAGGAAAGGACAATAAAATGAAGCAGGAATATGAAACAATCTGCCAGCTGAACAGCCAGGAGACTGAGGGGCTCTCTAAATGGGATGGAAAAGGAACCATTTCCACTCAGTAGCTGTTAAGCTGGAGTGTGAGGGAGGTGAAAGGTAATTCCATGAGCTGCTATCCTGTCTGGGAGAACATTTGCTACCCTTCACCCTCAGAACAAGAGTTTGCTCACTGTCCCACACTGTCTGCACAGGAATTATGGACTAACAGCTGAGGAGGATAAAGCTGCATTCCCAAAAAGAGATGGATTTCTTGCTTTGCTGCTTTGAAGCTTTGTTTCCAGTTTTGCAACCCAGCTGCATTCCTGCCTTTTTGGCCTCACCCAGGGCTGAGGGAGGTGCTGAGGTGAGCTGGCAGGCACAGTGTGCTCTGCACATCCATTTCCAGCTGGCCTGACTTTCTCTGAGTGCTTCCTGCTCAAGACCTCTCAGCACATGATGTTCACCAAGCTGAGTTCCACCATCAGAGAAGAATCTCCTTAGGGGCACTTGCCAGTATTTTTTTTTTTGGCAAATGAGGGCTTGGAGAAGATAACTTAGTAGTGGGCACATTTGTGGTACAGAGAGGTTTCAAAATAATTACTCTTCTTGGGAATAATCTAACTATAGGTCAGAGACTGGAGTTCATAGGGTTTTTAAGGTCTTTTCAGACCTGTTTGAAGGATACCCTCTCAAGATACTGCTCTTTCTCATATAAATCTTTGTTGCTATTATTATTTTCCTCATTCTTGACTCATGATATAAAGCAGCCCCAGGACTGATCCAACTCTTTTGTCTCTTGATAGAATCCCCTGGAGTTATGTTACATTTAAAGTGTCATAATAAAGAATATCCTAAATATATCACTTATTAGTGGCATGCCTTGGCATTTGGGAATATCCCAGCACTAATAATTACACCGTGTGATCCTCACAGATATGCAAGGACAAGCTGCCTAATCCAGGAGAGGAAGGAGAAAAAAAATACAGCTGTCAATGCTTAGAATTGAAATTCTTTATACATTTAAAGTGTGCAGTTGAAATATAGGTAGTTGAGTAAATGCCATGACGGTTACCCAGGGAAAAGTTTAGCCATTAAAATTAATGAAAAAATGTATGTTTGTAGTTTGCAAAATGAAAGAATATATGGTGTTAGAAGAGGTTTTATCTTCTGTATATTTTTTAAAAATGTAATAAATACAAAGCAAATAGCATTGGTTTATCCAGGGGAATATTGAAATCCATTAGGAATGTACTTGGAGTAATCTGATTCAACAAGTCAGTATATTTCTTTCAAAACATAATATCGGCACTACATTGTGCAAGATGAAGGTTAGATTACATTTCTTGCCAGTGCAATAATTCCCACATCATAAATTCTGATGAAATTATATCAATATATATAAAGCAAATGGATGTCTGACCCACTGTGGCTCTCTGGTTCTCAGATGTAGAAGCTGACATACAAGTAAATCCCCAGCTGCTTTGTGCAAAACCATTACAACTGTGCCATTCCTGGGAACTGTTATTAGCTGTCCTGACCAGAAGCTGCTGCTGGAGCTTGTGGTTTCTGCTCTGAATATTAAACTTTGGCACACAAGAGTCCTTATTGTGAGGAGCACTTGGAAATGGTAATACTAAATTGCTTTATATTTGCAGGATTTGATTGCTTCAGATGATACAGGTCTAGCTAGCTGGTGGGCCTCTCTTACTGCTTGCATTTCCAGATTATAAGTCATTCCTCTGACAGGATATCTGCCATAACGAGTTCTCAGTTTCTGTAGTATCCTGCTTTATATTACACCTGGCAACTGGTTTTCTGGGCTGTGTGCTTTCTCCATGACTTTCAAGAATAAAGACAAAAATTGAGTTTATGTATATATATCCTAATTTTTACATCAACTGTCATTGAGGATGTGAAACAACAGGGTAGAGATTTGGAAAGAATGAATTCTGTCTTCCCAATAATCTTCAATTTTAGTAGCCATGCTATGATCCAGCTCCAGGATTAATGACTGAACTTGAGGGACCCTGTAAATGGCCAAAAATGCTTTGGTAAAACATACTGTTATGAGCGCTGCTCTTGACAGATAAAACCTTTTAGAAGAATAAAAACTTAGAGTTGATCTTCCAGGTCAGCTTGGGGTAAAAAGTTTGGATAGCGTTTGAAGTCTGTGGCAGAAAGAGTTGAGTTCATTTAGGAAAGTCTGTTAAAGCAGCATAACAATTTTCTCAGAAATAGGAAAATTATTAGAGTTGTGCTTCTCTGATTCTTGAAGAATAGTCATGTTAAATTGGAAAAAATAGTCAAAAAAGAATTGTTGTTCATGATATTACAGTTAAAATATAGACTACTAACTATTAAATATAATTTCACAGTTTTTAATCATTGTTAGTGCAGAGTCTTGGGTAACTCTTTGCTGTCTCCTTATGCCTTTGTGAGATTAAGACCTCAATGATGTTTAACCCACTATCCCACCAAAATGCCTCCATAGGTCTTTAAGAGTGTATACAAGATTTTGAAACTTCACAAGTTTGCTTTTGGGTTTGTTTTTTAAAATGTTTTTCATTAACCTGCCTTTTCAGAGAATTTCAGGAAGTTCATGAATACCAGATTAGTGACTGTATCAGAAATATCCTGATTTCTTTCCAGGAAGTCACAGTAGTAATGGTATAATAGTTAAGCAGAAAGGTATTTGAATGCACAATAATCAAATAATGTGAAACATAAAGGTTTTAATGACATTTGCAAAATTATTTCTTTCTCCAAACATTTTCAGAAAAAATGGAAGGGACTTTTTCAAAGAATATTTTTCCTTTTCAAGAGCTGTATATGAAATTTGGAAAATATTTTAAAATTCTAAACAGAACTTTTAAACAAGAAAAGCTACAGGTGTTCTTTGAGAATTAAACTAAATTTCCTTTAAGGAGAAAACACAGTGTTGTCAAAATTAAAATTTGAACAAAATCAAACATTGATTAGCCCTGCAAAATAAAGCATCAGTATTCTCAACTGGGAAATAATATTTTATTTTCAAGGAAATTTTTTATGTATTTGAAATACACATTCAAATGCAGACACGGTAGGAATCTGACTCATCACAGATTTCCCTGTGTGCTGATTCTGTGATGGAAAAAGTAAAGGAAGGGAAATCATTCATCCACACACCCCATAATTCAGCACACAAACCCCAGTACACTCTTCCCAAATCTCAGCAAAGATTTAACAGTGAAATACTGCAGCAGGGTCTCATGTTACCAGGATTTATTGTTTTCCAAAATACACTAAGGAGCATTGACTAGAATGCCAAGGAGTTCAATTAGAAATAAGAGAAAGAAAAGTACACCTGTTGGGTTTGAGGAAAAGTGTATTTGGGGATTCAGCTGGCTTCTCAGTGTAGTCATGTCTTGGGGAATTCTGAAATTCCTCCCTGCTCTTTAAGAGGTAATGTTAGCCCAAGACAAGTTAATGCTCTATTGATATCAGAGAGCTGGAGATGATGCTGACTGACAGTAAAGGGCTGGCTAAGCACAAGTGGCATGTGGAGGAGGCAGCTTTCTCCTGAGCCAGGGCTGTGCTGGCTGTGTGCTTCATCTGGGAGGAATAACTGAGAATGTCACCCACTTCTTTCCACACAGTAATATGTGCCTGATGGTGCAGCCCTCACTGGTACAAATCTGCCTACAGGTCCAGGGCCACTCCATCAGTAAATGCTGTTTGCCTGAGCCCCAGCAGGGGCCAGCAAGGGCACTTTTCACCACAGTTCATGCTGAAGCTCATTCTTGTGCAGCAGGTCAGGATTAGGTCCAGTCCTAATACCAGCATCACTCTGGAGTCCCACAGTGAGGGGCTGTGAGGGGCACAGACAGGAGAATACCCTGTGCCTAAAGCCAGGGTGCTCTCCTCATCCAAATTCCAAAACACTGCATCAGTCAGGATATTGCCTGCCTTCCTTTCAAGTGGCCAGCACAAAACTCCCTGCTGGAATGGGCACTCCAGTCGAGCCCAGCACTGGACTGGCAGAGTCAATTGATCAGCAAAGTTGCACCTGGCCCTCGCTTTGATTTGGGAGGAAGCTGGGATTTGCCTGTGTCATCCACCTGAGGATTTACATGCTGCAGCATCACTTACAGCTGTAAATAGAGACACAAATTTTCTTGTGGTGTGAGCATCATTATGTATCCTGTGAGATGTGAATGCCATGCTATATTAGAGGAAGATTGCCTCGTTCATGAAAGAGGAAGGGGCTGTGGCAGTGTAGAGCTAAAATTACTTGTGGCAATTTCTTATCCAAATTGAGATTTTCCCTAGACTCCATAAACCAGCTGCTTGCTTATTCCATCACTGCTGAAGATGTTAACTGCACAGCATAACAGCCTTATATAAATGCTGCTTATTTTCCAAAAGCTGAGCATACAATGGACAATGTGCAGGGGTGGTGGGGTTGGCTTCACTACTGCAGAAAATTTGCTGAATCAATTTCTGCTGACACAGATTTATGCATATGGCTGGCATATCAATTTATTTGGGATCCTTTCTGGATTCACAGGGCAATTATAAAAGATGCAGAAAAAGAATCTAGGTTATCTCAACAGTCAGGAAGAATAACTGGATGTGATATTACAGCTAAATGTTACTGCAGCAGCTTCCTCTTTTTTTAGCAACTGTCCCCAAAGTTTTGCACTTAAGGAGGATGTGGGCTTCAAATAGGACAAATAAACAATATGTGCAGCTCCCCTACACATCTATTTGTGAGCTTTAAATCAGTCACTGGTGTGAAATCCTATCCCATTTGGCCAGGAAGCATGAGACAATGTATAGAATTTTAAATTTTTTAGAAACTTGGGAAAACATAAATTATATGTTCCTCGAGGAAAACCAAAGTGAAAATGGACAGGGACTGTGTTGCTAAAAAAAAAAAAAAA
>VXBB01020068.1:200802-228892 GCA_013399915.1 Illadopsis cleaveri
CCCCCCCCCCCCCCCCCCCCCAAACACACACAATTCTGGATACTTTGTCTTTGCAGCTGGTATTTTAACTTTTACATTTTGCTTTCCCATGCAGCAAGGTGCTCAGCTGCATTGATAAATTTTAAGTAATGAGGAACACACCAAAAATGTGCAGTGCAGTCCCTCTCATATACACGTGCACAACCACACACACACACAAAATACTCAGAACATTAAAGAAAGCTGTTAAGCTAATCTAGTGCATCTAAATGGGCAATATATATTGAATCCATGCTCCATTGATCATAATTATTGCGGTGCCCTTTATCAAGTAACCATCTTAAACCATTATTTAGAGATCATTTTGCTTTCCATTACTGTCACTGTATTGCAGAATTTGCTAGGAATTGGCAGCTGTGTGATAGAGGGGTGTGCAGCTGTATTAGCCTGGAATCTGCTCCTGTTATCCAACAATGTTTCTAAAATGAGAGACTTAGTGCTGTTTTCACACAACTTTTGGACAGCCTTTAACTTCATTCTGGAGTGAAAAATCACTCACATAAGCTTTGTTTGCCACATAACTCCTTCCCACCTCGAATTCTTTGCATATTTCCCATAAATTGTCTGTGTTATGGAGGTACAGCCTGTATGTAGTGAAAAGCATTTCTTAAGGTGTAACCCAGAGTTACTAAATGGCTGCACTACTGCTCTGTGTGTTTGAAATGATTTATGAACGCTCACAAAATCATTATTACTCATTAGGTTAAGTGAATGAGGGAAACAGCAGTATTTTATTCTCAGCTGGCCCTCTCAAACTGTGCATCACACAAACAATAACATCATTGCACAAAACTCAGCCTAGGAACAACTGAGGCTAAATTCAAAGTACAGTATTTTCACAAGTACTCAGAAAACACCTGGCTTGTTTGCCTTGTAAGAAGATTAGAGGAACGCAGTGAGAAAGAGAAAAACATGGTTCTTAATGAGACCAGCATCATTTTAGACTGAATCCCTATCCCAAGCCTCTCAAAGTAATGCACCTGGCATGTGCTGCATGCTGTGATATTAATAGATGTATCAGGAACACAGGTGTTTAAGCTGATATTTGCCAGTTTAACCAGGTGGTAAGGAGATTTTAATGTCTCACAAAAGTAAGAGGATGGAAAAACAGAAGTTTCAGACACTCATCACCAGTGTTAGACTATGAAATGGTACTAAACATGTTGGATATAACTAAATCAGCGTTAATCTTCAGACTTAGAGCGAGGTGCGCAGCATATTAAGAGATCAGTTCAACTCTTGATCAGAGTTTGTCCCAGGCCTTAAACACTGAACTGTGGGAGTCCTTATGAGCAGCCTGGATACTCAGGAGCCCTTTGTATATTACAACCCAAGTGACCTCTGCAAAAAAAATCATGTAACCTTTCAAAGCTTTTTTTGCCTATCTGTCAAATGAAGATAATAACCCTTCCTAATCTCAGGACTTGTGAGACTTTAATTGATTATTAGCATTTGTATAATCATTTTGAGCTCCAGAGGATGCATATGCAGTGCATATATAATGTAACAGGTAAACATCCTGCTCAGCCGTGGGGACAGTCATCAAATCTTATCTCACTGGGGCGTAAGGTCAAAGGCAGAGAGAAGGTACCTGAACCTGATAAGGGCTTAAGTGTTACAGGAGAGCTGCTTATGTTCTGAAGAAGTCACCTCTATCACTTTCTTCTTGCCTCTAATCTGCTCTCAGATGCTGTGTCTGCTACTATCAAGCTATGATCTCTCCTTCTCCATGCCTGAGGAAGAGTATATTGACTAAACTGGGTAGGCAAGCCAGGGGAGAAAATTCTTAGTGTCCTCACAGAGAACAGCAGCTATGAGTTTGCTCACTTCTTGTCTCTGTCAAATCTCTTTCACCCTCTTTAGCCCATTAAAAGCCTTGGTGGAAGACATCAAAGAAATGACATTAATTTCACAGACCAAACTCTAATATTGCTCAGAGCAATAAGTAAGCTGTTTCAGTGTTCACACTACTTGTAGATATTGATGTACAACCAAATTTCTGACATAATTTCAAAGCTTTGTTACTCTGCAGCTGCCCTGCAGAGGATATACATTACACAGTAGAGTAATGACATACCTGTGAGCAGGACAAAGTACATTCTGTCTGTGCAAGGTTCTAACAGAGAGAGGTATTTGGGTGCTGACAGAAGTATTTGCAGCATGGGATGCTCTACAACTGACATCTTGAGATCTGAAATATTTTTCCAATTGGTCTGGCTGTAGGAGTCAGTAGAGCAACCCCTAAAGACCTATGAAGAAGAAACTGGGAGTTCTGGGATCAAGTGTGATTGGTGGTTTAAATCAAGTAGAACAGAGTCCATGTAAATTCAGGTCTCACATACATTAAGCCACTACTCTCATGTATTTTGTTTTTAACTCCAACTGAAACTGCAGTGTCTATGAATATTTCTCAGCTGCAATAGACTGGGAATTACCACACACTCATTGTGACAGGACAGAGGAAAGGGAATATGGACCATTCAGAATGAATTGTTGCCTATGTGAGATGTAGCAAAATGAAGCTCACTGTCTCCTGAACAAGGCTAAAGGCCAGTATTCAGGTATAGAAGAGTAGCTTTGATGGATCACTGGCATCCCCTGTTACACTGCCCAGTGTGCAGAGCTTTTAACAGGACTTTGCATTTGTTGTACTCTGAGGTTCAATGCCTTCCACAATAATTCCTCCATAGGGACTGTGTCTGCAGCATCTCTGTCTCTTCAGAGCAAAATATATCTTTGCCATGCATGTAAGTGTGACTTCGCCCCAGATGGGGCCTGAGTTACCGTCAATAACTTTCTCCTGAAAACTTTGCTGACAGAAAATTATTCAAAGAGATGTTTTGCTCAAACTGTCATTTTCTCCACCATAACGGTGACCATAATGATCACCATTCATAATGGTGATCAGGAGTGTCAAGATGATCAGCCAGGAAAGAGCCTTAGTTAATGTAAGGACTCCTGTGAGGGAGTGTGCCTCGTTATACAACACAGTTCTACATTCAACTATTTGTACCTCCCTAGGTTAGGCTAAGCTCTGCTAATTTCCATTTTCTTCTGGATATTATATAACATAGTTACCAGTTTTGCAGTTCAAAATCTTTCTAGTTAGTTTGATCTTAATTGTCTCTAACAATGTAAAATATGTTTGCCTTTCTTCTTCCATCCTTTAGAAAGGGAGTGTCCTTGAAAATATCACGGAGACAGAAAAGGCAAACCTTGCCCCGCCCTGCTGTGAATCTGCTGCTCTGTTTATTGGTTCTTTACTGACTCAAGACATTCCAAGATACTCTGTAAGCTGATTTGCAAGCAAAACTGCTCTGTCTTTGCCAGTGTTGCCTATTTTATGCAATCCTTGGAGGCCTTACTCATGGTCACATCCAGGTACCCTGTGTCTATAAAAGCATCACACCTCTAAACATAAAATATGAACTTGTTTGTGAAAAAACAACTCAACTTCTTTATCCTACAAAAACTAGAAAAATCAGAGCATTTATGCCGTAGGGTGGAGGGGATCTGAAGGACGATCACGTTGACCTTATAAATATGACTCCAAAAGTACCTTGGGTGCTGAGCCGCCAACTTGGACTGTGTTTCCTTAAACTTCCTTGAGGTTAACAATAAAACTCAAATAAAGGCCTTTATTCTGCCCCAAGATTGGTGTTTGCAGATTGCTGTTTAGCAGGTTGCATCAACTCCTGCTCTGTCACACCACACAGCAGATTCTGCAAGGTGTAGCGCTGATGGATGGGAGCAGCCCCTTGAGGCTCAGCTCATGCGAGTCATTAGAGAAAGATTTATTTCTCCTTCACTTAACAGCAAAGGAGGCTTCCCACATGTGATTTTAAAAGTGTTTGCATTGAATGTATTGACTAAGTTTGATTAAGTAATTGAAGTTGCATAATTAATACCATTAAGAAACGTTAATGATTTCTTGAACAGATAAAAAAATTATTCTGAAATAAAGTTACATATGTAAATTAAAAATAAAATAATGCAGTCAGTATCACAGGTAAAGCAAAGTAAAAAACCCAGAGTGACTATATACTCCCAAGCAAATACATAGCTTGTATTTTTAAATTTTTCTCCAAAGCTAAGCTGTTTCTTCTTGTCAAAGTATAAGTCAATTATACTGTAGCACAAAAAGAAATCTGCAGTATTTTACTGTCATTGTTGGTAATTTGTCCCTTAGGGTGTTAGTATTCATACATAATTGCATATTGTCTCTCCCTGTAACATTTTCTACTTTCTTTCTCTGTTAGAACAACATAAGAATTATTGCATCCATGGGTTTTAGCAAATTATCCAGCTAACTTGATTTACATTCTATTCACAAACAGAATTAGAGAAGGGAAAAATAAATTGGCTTTGTTTTTTTCCTTAGCTATCATTTGGCCCTGAAAGATTAGAGTTTGTTGGGTTTTTTTAATTTTTATTTTATTTTGTGTGAGCTTTCTTTAAAAATATAAACAATGCAACTGTCTGCAGACCTTATCTGGTCTTTTGAAAGAGATTCACTCGGTGATAGCAATATCATCATTTACAATTGCATTCCCCTATTTTTGCTTCTAAATACTGGAAATGGCAGTACCATGCAAAATTCCCATCCTCTTAAATATGGATACCCTGGTGAATGTGCTGTCCTAAGTGTTGGCAGATTTCTCATCTGAACAGACTTCATGATGGATGGAGCAGTGACCAGTGCCTGCCTTCAGGGCTGCTGGATCATAATTTAGGGGCCCAGAGCCCATAAGTTTGGTTCCTAGTTCTTCCAGACCTTGCAGTCACCAGTCACCAATAAAGCATTTCTCTTAGTGAAATCTCCTGAGGATACCTAGATTATCCAGGATAGTAAACATGCAGGTTAACTGTGAAAACATGAATATGGGCCTTATCAAGTTCTTGAGTGGTAGGGCAAGAGAACTGACGGTGAAATTTGATGTAGGTAAATGCATTGTGATGAAAATGGAAAAATACTTAATTGTGCATGTACTGAAATTATGTCCTGTTGGTCTTTAAGCATTAGGAACAGTGTTAGGGTTATAGTGAGTAGTTTTGCAGAAATATCAGCTTAAAGCCAGACCCCAATCAAGACAATTAACTGGATATTATGAGGAAAGAAATAGAGAACCACACAGAAAATATAATCATGCCCCTTTGTGGATTCAGGATGTAGACAACAGGGTGTGTAGAACTGCAGAAGGCCTGAGAATGATGACACAGACACAACTTTTCAGTGATTTCCATTTGAGTGGATGTTGAGCTCAGCCTGGAGAGGCTGCTCTGGTGTGTGACCTGTGTGACCAAACAGTGGTGACCTTGGCAGGTCTTCTGCCTGAACTGGAAGCCTAGAAAGCTCAGGCAGCAGAGATTTATGTGTGAACACGAACTGCAGAACAAGTGGAGACCCATTTGGCACCGTTGTTGCTGCTGAACTGACAGGCAGGAAAAAGAGGAGCCTGGCTGCAATTAACAAAGCAGCTTAACTACTAATACCTTGGTAATGTCCCTCGTATTGTAGATGAAAGGCTCAATCGGCAATTTGAAATGAGAATAAACACACTGAAAGGATGGTGGCTGTGAGAAAAGGGAGTACATGAAAACAGCAATTTACCCAAAACAGCAAGTTTTTGGATATGTTTACAAGGTCTTCTGTGGATGCTGTAATCTGCTTTCTCAACTGCTTTTTACAGCCTAGAGCAGGTGAACTGATGTTTAGTGCAAGTCTTGCTCAGCAGCTCCCAGAGCAGTTCAGACAGGATTTTACCATTATTGAAGCAGGGCAAAAAAGTCACTCAAAACCCAACCAAACAAAAACCCAAACAAAACAAAACCTAACCAAACAAACAAAATGCTTTTTGAAGGGTTTTTAGAGTATAAATCTGCATCAATCAGAGAAATTAATAAGAATGCAATTCTTGTCTGGCAAAAATAAAAAAAAAATTAGCAGGTTTTCAGCAGGTAGTTGTACTGGGGAAAAATGTTTTTGCCAAACAGAAATCTCACAAAACTCTAAGCAGGAAATAGGGTTTTTAGACACAGAGGATGTCTATACAGAATCACTTTGCTTTACAGCAACAAAATTGTATTGTATTGGTATTTTAGACCCAACTACTTCTTGCTGCACCTTATTGCTGGTGCTATCATTGCAAAGTAGCGAACAGGACGAGGAGATGCACCAAGCACACTTAAGCACGACAGGTACAGGATCCCTTAGGGAGACCCCTCATTTCCCAGTGGACCTGACATTCCAGGAGCCCAGTCCATCCCACTGTGTGATGCAAAACTCCCAGGCTGTGTCCTCACCCTGTTGGTTTGGCTGCCTGCACTGAGCCTTTCTTACAAGGCACTGACACTGGGCAGCAAAAGTGCTGACAGATCCCTGGGACCTCTTTGAGTGAGGTGAAGGAAAGCTGATGACATGATACATTTCCTTTTTCTGTTTGGTTGTCATCCTTTGAGCATGAGAACACTGGGGAATTCCCTCTATGAGGAATTGCTTTATACGGAGAGATAGAAATTTTTTCATGTGTCACAGATGGAAATTTTGGGGGAAATGCATCAATCTTCTAATAACTCAACAGTATACTAAGTGTGAACCCCACCTCATGGCCAGCACGGCTATATCATTGTTATCAGAGGTAAACCAGAGAAATGTTTCTTGAGATAGAAAAGCCATGAGTCTGAATCTGCCAGGTAATTCCTTCCTAGGTATCAATCAAAAATTATTTGTTAAAAAAAGATTTTTTTTCTATTTTGTAATCCAGATGATGAATTTTCCAGCATTCCAATTCTATCTGCCAGAGTTCCTGCTCTCGTGGCTTAGTGGCTCTTTGTATTCATTGCCCATACAGCATGGGCTATGTTTGCTTAGCTCTCCTCCTCCTCTTCCATTTCTCATGAATAACAAAACCACAGGAATAGGCTGAATGTCTCTGGAATCATTCAGGTAGCAGATGAACTTTGAGTGTTGACTTTTTCACCCTCACAGGCATTGTCCATTTACTTTCTTCTTATATCCCTGCTCTAATTTGTACAAAGCTATTTGTGATTAGCTGGCATTTACAACCAGGTATTGATTTTTTTATTAATTTATAAACAGTTCAAACAAACAGTGGTAGTCAATTCTAGGAATAATCCCCCAGGACTGGAACCCCAGGAGGTTCGGAAAGATGCAGACAAGAGCACAATCTAAAGGCATTGCACAGTGCATTAATGGGGTAAGATTTCAGATGTCTGTGTATACATTCACTATGTCCCTTTGTCTACCTATTGAAGCTAGTAAATGTTAAAATGTTAAGGGAATGTTTTCAGCAAAATATTTTCAGCACTTTAAAGAATTCCACCTCATACAAAAAGCAGCATGGCTATTCTTAAAAGATGTGCTGGCAGCTGACAAGGGATTCCCTCAGAACTCAGGGATTTTTGAGGAAAAAGAGGCCTGTGTTGATCACACACTGAACACCAAATGCCAGAGGCAGAAACAGAACAGGTTCTGTAGTGTCTTAGGTCAGAAAAAGGAAGGTGCCAGCTGGGGATTCCCCAAGCTGATTCAAGGCTGTTCAGGGACAAAATGGAACACACACCAGGCCAGTGTCACAGGGGTAGAGCTACTGAACACCTTTTGTGGGATATACACAGTGTGTGGCTGGGCAGGCTGCAGTAAAAAAAAATATTTACATGTACATGGGTCTTTCTATAAAAACTCTAGAGATACCACAAGATTTCTTTCCCAACGTGTTAAATTTCTCTTTGTTTTGTGTGTATTGATAAGTATTCCCCAGAGTGTGGATATGTTATGTCTGCTTGGACAGTGTTCCAGCAGAACTAAACTTACAGAAATGGATGGTTTGATAATATGAATGTTTCAGAGGAGAAATATTTCATTTTCCTTAAAAACACCCACATCTATTTTTGAATAACAGTAAGAAATGTTTCAGTGGTGTATTAACCTGAGTGTTCTTGGGAGACCTAGTAGGAACATTTGACTTGAAATGAGGATCATTCAATGCCTCACTAAAAGACAGACTGCACAGGGGATCCTTCTGAATCCATAGATTCTTAATCCACAGATTCCAGCTGGCTGTGAAAGGAAAGCACCACGTTATTCATAGCCTCTGCCTACTGCCCTCTCCTGAAGGCTTGACAAATTAGGTAAATTGAGAAAAAGTAGCAGTGTCTTATGCAATGAAATGTCCTGTGAATATAGGAGCAGAATGCTTGCAAATTGTGAGAATCATCTGAATTAAATAAAACCACCATCAGATAGTCTTCAGTGACGTGTTAGGGAATGTTATTAGTCAGAGTCCAGCAGTCATTTGGTATTTAGAATCCTCTGGCATTTCAGTGACCTTTTATAAGGCAGATTGCACGGAACAATTAATTTATTTCATGACCATCCCATTGTATCCAAGATAAAAAATGTTAGTCAAAACCAGGTGTCCGGATCAGAGCCATGTATTGCATTTCAAAACCCATTGAGTGGAAGCTAATTTCAGTAATTTGCATGAGAGCCTTTTGCTATCACTTCTACCATAGTATCAGTGTCAGCTCAATTTTCAGAGCAGCTGTAGCTCAAACACTGACCTGCTGCCTATTACAGTAGTGTAATGAAGTGCAATGGACTCGTAATTATTCTACATTACTGTAGATCAAGTAACATGCAGCTTTCAGTTATCACAATGGAATCCCAGTTCTTGCTCAAAATGAGAAAACTGACCATGAAGTTGATTTAAGGGTGTCATCAAAAATTACTTTCAGAGCCTGCAAATGTACTACTTATTTCCCAGATAGCATCTGACATTGCTGTGCAAATGTCCCAGAGTCACTGCATACTTGAATAAACTAGTTTCAAATAACTAAGCGAGGAGTTCTATCTGAGAGGCAGGAGTAAATTGAGATGGGATGTTCTTAAAATTTCTGGTAATGCAATTGCATTAGGCAAATGATTTCAATGTCTCCTTTCTAGCACCATCTGTGAAACAGCCAAACAACTTATTCGTGAAATCATGGGGACTTTTTTTTTCTATTGCTGCATATGAAATATTGAGCATTATGAATCTGGCATAAAAGCGTGGCAAAACTCACTGCCTGCCTGTACAAACATGACCTCAGCCTGCCCAGATCATATTTCTTCCAAAGAATGAGCCATGAGTGTCATAACCTCTACATTCACACCTATTCCTTCCCCATCCCTCTTGATAGGACCATCTCAAACGCTTCTTTTAGCCCTGTCTTTTGGAGGGTGAGAATCTTGGAGGCAACTCACAACACAACAACATGGAATACTGTGTGGGACAAGCAGGGGGACAAGGGCTTCACAGCAATCAGGTTTTGTCACCCAGTACTGACACATTGCCTCAGACTGAAAAGACAACAAAGCTCCTCATAAGTATTTTGCATTTTTTTGTGTAGGCAACAGGCAGGGAGTGTTTGGAATTGGGCTATTCACTTTTTATTTTCCAATTTCTTGCTTAGCTAACTATTACCAGTAGTTGCTTAAGAAATTGTGTTGCTGCAGATAGAGGTAATTATTTCTATTTTTTAAGCAAATTTTCAGAAAAGTCTCTTGGCATATCCCCTTCAGTATCTGGCATGAAATTTTAGCTCTTCCCTGCCAGAGGTAGCAGGATATTGAAATATATGGAACATGCAGACTGGGAAGTCTAACTGTCAAAAACAGTCCATTGTGTTGGGGGTTGGAAATCAAATAAAGTTATAAAAAGGTAAAATAATCCCTGCAGAGCAAATTGTTAGAATCTGGGTGGTTTGTTTGGGATTTTCTTTTCCTAGAGCAAGGAGAAAGGGAATGTGGCTTAGATTTTCACCTTAAGCCCACACAGAATTCACACACAGTAATTCAGTTCAGGTAAGATGCAGTACTGGATGTCTGGATGAACACACTCCTTTCTTTGGGACAGAAGGGGGGAGTGCTGGGAGGAAGGGAACAACAGGGTTTAGGAGAAGGTACAACAAGGCAGAAAACTCAGCAGGAAGTAAAGACTCACAGAATGGTTTGGGTTGGAAGGGACCTTAAAGATGGTCTACTTACAACACCCTGCCATGGGCATGTTGCTTATAAGAATCCAAATTCCAACTTCATTTAAACAAAGTTATGGCTGGTAGTGTATCAGAAAAATGTCTTTCAAATACAGAGAATGGAGAGAGGAGCAGTTGATCTCCAGCATAACAGCAGCACATCGCATTCATGTAAGAGTTTTGGGCTGCCTACAGCGCTCACGTTTCCAAGGGATTACAAAACCTGAACTCCTGTTTTTTTAACCCAGCACAATCCTTCCCTGACTTGGCTGATCCTGGTCACAGGTTGAGGAAAACCATATAGCAAGACCAGCCATGGGCCTGAACTCCAGGGGTGACCATGTCTCAGGACAGTCTTTAAAGCATCAGTCTGTCTGTGTGTCCATCTGTTCCTGGCTGTACCCCATGATATCAACATGAAAGGGCAAATTGCAGCAGTTAACACCAATACTTACAAATAAAAATGAAGGGAAATACTTGGGTAATGCTAGAAAAAAATGGGAATGTGAGATTGCAAATCCATCTAAGACTGGAGAAGCTTTTTCTCCTTTTACATTCATCCTGTATAAATGGTCACCAACAGAATGACTGGGGTTCAGAGCAGAATTTTAGAAGTCAATTTTGAGGAAGTATCATCCTATTTTCTAGAAATACAGAGTGGTTTATTTCTACTATTTTAATACCTAAATCCTAATTCTAGATATTACAATATTTCAGTCAAAGGCACATCAATATGACAAGGCTAACATGTCCAACCAGAAGAAATTACATATGGAGAATTGACTATTTTCAGTAAACAACTCATTAATGAGCCATCAAAACTTGGTTGTAGCAACTATTGCACAACTAGTCACAGTGAAATAATAATAAGCAGAAAAGAAAAGCTAATTTTGCACATTTCAGATAAAAGAAAAGAAATTCCTCATGTAAACTTTGTTACAAAGGCGTATTTAACACCGCTTAATATGTATTATTCACTGGCACTAAATTACAATTCTAAATCAGGAGGGTAACAAGGTGTTTTCCTGCACAAGATTTAGCTAAACCTCTAGAGTTTTTAATCTGTTTTCCTAATAAAGTTTACTCAGAAACATTGGCTCTGTTCTGACTGTCTGGAGACCCTGAGTCTCCCTGTGTAAACTGAAAGAGGCTCCCCATGGTGGCTCGTGCTTTTATTATGGGAATCACACTAAATGTGATAATTTTAGAGAAGTGTGTGTTCCCTGTTCCGTCAGCTCCTAATGGTGCTTCCCTGACATCAGCAGAATACAAATTAAGAGCTTTGGTCTAACTTCGAGGCCACTCACCACACACAGGAGTGGCCTCGCTGGGCCCTCAGCAGAAGATACACGTAAAATACAGCAAATTCCAATGGATGGTTTCACCTGCCCTTTTTGAGAGAAATATCAGAAACTTCTGCCTTCATCTCCTCACAAACTGTGCTCTGAATATAAAAGGTGAGGGTTCAAAATCAAGAATCTGCCTTTATTTGCATGGCAAAGTTTCTGTTGGGCCATAAGGAGTCTGTCATGGGTAAGTCTAGAGATCATGTCTCAGGAGGTTGTAGTCAGAGGCCAACTTCAGCAATAGATGGGAGCTCCACATCCCCCAGAGAGCATGCATGGGGATTTGGGGGGTTTTGAGAGAGAGGGCTGAAAGGTTGCTATGACTTTCCAGTGCTCTGATGAAAACCTCTTCACAGAACAGGTAGTTTAATTCAGCATCCATCTATATGGTATCAGAAGAGAGCATTTGAAAATGTAGGGATGCATATTCCTTTCTTTTTTTTGATCACTCTCTCTATTTCTGTTGACTTGAATCTGCTAATTCCTATCCGCCAAAAATTTGGCTCATGGACAAGACGTATTTGAAATGTAAATCTCTGATGCAAATAACCAGAGATGATTGGGAATCTGTTATCAGGACAATAAATAATTTTTAAGAGTATTTTTTTCTCCTAATAAAAATGCAGTTACTGCCAGATCAGAATTTTCTATTGGAAAGTTATGGTTTTTTTCACTGAATATTTGCAATTTCCACAGAAAAATGGAATTAACTGTTTAATTTGACTTGGAACATATTCTGAATCACAGATTCACAGATTTGTTGGAGTTTGAAGGAACCCCTGGAGATCATCTGGCCCAACCTCACTGCCAACACAAGCTCACCTACAACAGGACGCATAGGATCATGTCCAGGTGCGATTATGTCCAGAAGGAGACTCCACAGGTTCTCTGAGCAGCTGTTCCTGTTCCCAATCCCTTCACAGTACAGAAGTTTTTCCTCATGTTCAGGTGGGACTCCTTGTGTCTCAGTGTGTGCTGTTGCCCCTCGTTCTGTCCTGCTGAAGATGGTCTGGACACCCACCCCTAAGATATTTGGGTGTATTGGTGAGGTCCCTGCTCAGTTGTCTCCTCTCCAGGCACAACAGCCCCAGCTCCCTCCTCCATTCCTTGCAAGAGAGATGCTGCAGTCATTTCTCCATTTCTGCAGGAAATCTGGGCTGCAGGGAAGGGCAGATCCCAGTCCCAGTGCAGCAGTTCCTGGCTCCCATCCGCTTCCCAGGAACGCGTTCCTGACGCAGGACATTTCGGGTTGTTTTATCAGAGACTGGAGTAAAAAAAACCCATCCCTTTCAAAAGAGCTGAAAGTTTCATTCTGTTAGAGGAACGCCCAAATGAATCTGGTTGTCATTTCCGAACCAGAATTAATGTGGAATTTCCATCCCACACACACAAAAAAATCTGAATCTTACTTTTAATCCCATTTTAAATTGAGAGAAAGGGTGAAATACCAACATTTCTCCTGGGATAGAAATGCTGTACTTGCTATACTCTGTAAACAATTTTGAATAGGACACTGTTTCAGTGGAGATCACATTCTCAAATGCATGATTTATGGGCTTATGAGGGTATTAAGCATCAAATTAAGTGTCTGTAAGGATCTTTTTCTCACCTGAAGAATGCATGACTTCAACATAAACTAGCCTAAACTGGCAGAAGGTGAGAGAAATCAATATGACAGAAAAGAGTTAAATAGCAAGACACCTGATAAATGTGAAATTAGCTCCTAAAAATTGTAAAGATCCAGCATGACACTAAGTGCTTCATCTGAGTGAGCAAACTGGCTGCAACTTTAATGCTGTCACTGTCTCCCTTCTCACTGCGTTGTACATTCCCCTCTAGTGGCTGGTAAAACATTTATGTCAGGAAATTCTTCCCAGAGCTAAAACCGAATTTGCAAAGGGAAATCAAGGGGAATTAGAGATGTAAATACTTTTTACAACCTAAGCAGGGAGTTCTTACCTTGTGCAGTGACAAAACTCACCAGCCCATGTGCTGTAGGTAGAGATCAAATTGCTCTTTTGGCCTAAATAATGTTGATTACACATAGTAAACAAAGGCTCTGCTCCATGTTTGGTGCAGCTTGAGGGTGAGAGACAGAATTATGGTGAAGAAGGAGTTGGAAAAATTCTATATTGTATAAGTTTGAAAAGTGTTAACAGTAGTTCTTTGGCCCTTTGGTTTTCTGTTTGGTTGGGAGTTTTAAAAATGGGGTTCAGTAGCATTATGGTAGCTATTGTTCAGCTTCCATGAGGGTTTTATGCATGTGCACCTTTGTTTGCTTAGGTGCTGTGGGTTTGAATTCCATCTGTGTCTCCTGGATTTGGGGGCTAGGGTCTCTGGTGTGTGTGTGTTTTCTGATTGAAATTGCAGAGTGTTTGCTCTGAGCACCTCCCTTCCTTCTGCTGGCTGCTGTGGTGCACCTCCCCAAACCAGGGAGAGGAACCATCCCAGGGGGAAGTCACAAACCAGCTGAGCTCTGTGGCTCTTCAGCTGCTGGCTGGAGAGAGGGACAGTGTGCGGGCAGTCTGTGGATTACCTCAGGAATCAATGATGGTTTTTCTGAAAGAGCACTGATGTCTGGATTAAACCTGAACTTTGGGTTTGTCCTGTGAACCGTGAGCTGGGCTGTGGGTGCAGGGAACACCTGGGACACTCCCACTGCTCCCCTCTCAGGTCCAGCTCCACTGCTGCTGGAACTGCAACAGGCAGCTTCCAACTGCACCATTTCCTTGGCTACTCAGGGCTTAAATTCACCAGGTTTTGCTGAAAAAATAGATATACTTCATTCTCAGCATGACTACAACCTGTGTTGGCACAGGACTGGCAGTGTTTTGGGGCCAGCAGACAGCAGGTTAAGTGGCAAAGAAAGTTTGTGTAATTCCTCTTAGAGCAAGCAGAGTGAGCCAGGCTCATCAGCAGGAGGATGTCCCTACCACCTTCCAACTGTGTTTTCAAACAACATTTGGGAGTGATTTATGCTGCGTTGTGACTCTGGTACCATCTGTTCATCATCATAAGTATGAATGAAGTGATAATGAAGAAAATGTTCTAAGCAGCTAACAAGATGATTACACTTTAATAACATAATTTTGGCATAATTTGGATCTTCAACGATCTACAAACACTTCATTTCAAAATCTAAAGGTCTGGAGCCTTCCTGCAGCTACACAGAGCTCTCCTCTGATTTTTAATATTAGGGAAAACATAAAATTGATCTTGAAATGTGTTTGAGGTCCTGTCTCACCTGTCTGCTGACTCACACTGTCTCCTGCTCACACTGGCATCTGCTATTTGCAGACTCTTGATTCATTTCCTTTCCTGCTTCACCTCTGTTTGGAAACTTCTCAGAACAGACTCAATATCTTCCCAGGGCAGGAACCATCTATTCCTCCTGCCAGGGGTTTCCACCTGACTCACTCACTGTTCTCTTACAGGAAAACAGCAGGAACTGTCCATTCTAAATTTTATCAGGGCCCTTCAGTATTTTTTCAGTGGAGAGTAAACTGGAAGTCCAGAGAAAAACCAGAAAAGTGGTGGCTTTGCATTAAATTCAATGAAATTTCAGAAGAACAAAAGAAAGAAGTTGTTTCTTTTAAATAGTTAAAAAATAATTTTAGATTTGTGTTAAAAAAACCTTTTTATTTCAAAATGAAAAAATAAAACTTGTTGCTTTAAAGCTGGGTTTTCCAAGGATGGAAATGCGTATTTTTCTTTTGGGATTAACAGAAATATGTCAGTTCAGTAACCAAATGCAGAACTTTGATTTTTCCTCTTTGTTGTTCCAGGAGGGAATATCCTGGTCATGCATGGCAGCACTAGGTCCTGCAGGACTGGGGAGAGAGATTATTTTTAAGAGCTCTACTTTTCTAAGCAGACCTGTGAGACAAGTTTGAAGTTTCCTTCATGGTGTCAGGTCACCATAACTGTCCCCTCCTTGTGACCCTTCCATCAGATACTTCTGACAGACTTAATTCCAACATCTCCTGGAGCCATTCAGGTGCTTCCTCCAAATCCATCTCCCACATTAGGGGGATGGCCAGAGTAAAATACTGAGGGGAACATTTTGGGATGCACAGACTGGAAGCTTGTGGACAGAACTGTAGGTAACCTGTAGCCAGGGGATGGTTTTGCCTTTGTTTGCTCAGCTTGTGGCAGGTGAGGGCCCCAAACTGCAGCTTTGCACAGGGCTTTTGCTCCTGCTGTCAGCTATCAGTGACTGGGTGACTGGACCAGGTCTCTGTGATGGTTCAGTTGTTCATTGCAGTGAATCCTGTCTCCCCAAGCCTTACGTGCCTCCACACCCTGGTGTAGCAGTGATGCAACTGTGTGAGCAAATGTGCTCCACAGATTTTAGGCCAAAAAAAACCACCCAGCTATACATTCCTAGGAACTCTTGAGCTGATTTCTTATGCCTGCAACAGCATTTCTTTGTTACTCAAGTAAAAATGCTGTCTAAATATATTGCTTTTTTTCTGGGGTATTTTTCTAGGGTAATCTTTTAACATCTGTATAACATCTTGCTACCAGTCTGATATAGGACCTTGCTGGAAGGAAAAACACTGTTTGTTGGGTTGGTAATACAGCAGCAGAGCTGCCATCCAAGCTGATCTATTGTTCAGTTAGACTCCACTTAGCTGAGGGTATGATCAGAGGGACAAGAAACTAGAAGCATAAAGCAGATATTTATGTTGCCATTTTTCTTTCTTCTATTTCCATCTTTCTATCAGTCTTTTCAAAATGGATTTGCCAAAGAGCAGGGAAGAGCCCACACGAGAAGGGGTGGTGCTGAATGGGGCTTGTGTAACCCTCTGGCTGTAGCTGCTGAGAGGATTTGTGCGTGTTGTACATGACTCATGGAACAGCTATTCCTGCACCAGGTGGTTAAAACTCATCAGTGATGGGTTTACAAGAAACTCCTCCTTAATCTCTCTCACCACACGTGTGGATCAATAGATCTGCAAGAAGAATCATGATTCTTGTTTCACGGATTCTGGCACCACTGAAAACAATTTTATCCCTTTTTTGGGCAAAAACATTTCAGAAGACTACCAGAGTCTGCTCCCATTTATCTTCTGAGCTGAGGATGTCCCTTCAGCCCAGAGGAGTCTGAGTGCTCAATGCTCCTTATGCTTTCTGCCTCCACCCATCTGGGACCAGGAGAGCCAGGGAATGGCACTGAAGCTGTGCCCTACCCAGCCTGTCCTGGGAAATTCCATACAAGGAGGCTGTGTTGTTTTCCACTTGCTTAAGGCCACTACTGCAGTCACAATGTAAAAAGAAAAATATACACGTGTAGATCAAAATCCAGAAAAAAATGTAGGTGACATCCGAGGAAAGGCTGAGGTTTCTGTGTGGAGACACAGGGTCATAGACACAATCAACTTCCCAGGAAAGGAATGGCATGAAGAGGTGTTAGAAAATACTCCTCATAATTTGAAGAAGCAGAAAAAGAAATTAATAAGAACCTACCACCTGAAAGAACTCTGTAAGACATAACAAACAAGCTTATGTTGGTGGTGTACAAATAAATATCTGTCCTAATTTATTTTTAATCATTAGAAGGAAAAGGAGAAGAAAAGGAATAACAGTCTTTGCCAAGTGTTCAGTGATTCTCATATACCTGATTCCCACTATTTCATTATCACTCTTGAGAGTATAACACTTCTCTGCAAATGCTCCAGCCACTTAGATTTTTGAAGAGGATTTTTCAGCAAGGATGGAATGTGATAAATGCAATTTAAACAAGCCACTCAATCAACTGCTTTATATTAGATAACTATATAAGCAAAGTGTGCTTTATATTAGATAACTATATAAGCAAAGTGAGTGAGTTTTCCACACAGAAACCCTCAGGAAGTCTCTGTGGAAAAGAAAATACCACAAGATCACTCCTTTTACAGCCATCTCGTGAAATGTTTCTCTTCTGGATGGTGGGTTTGTGTCCTCTGTGCCCATAATGGGCAGTCAGGACATGTTGGTAGGACAGCTCATGGGGAGGGAATTCACACTGGGTGAGGATTCATCTGCTTATAGCTATTGACTAAATTTCTTTGAGAATGAGTAAAGGGAGTCTGGGAATGGCAAAACAACTTTGATTAATTTTGTAAATGTTATTAATATTTTATTAATTTCTAAGAAGATTGTCTCTGGGAAGTTGTCTTTCTACCACACTGTTATATATGCCTTGAGGCCATGGAGAGAATGTGGAACAAATCTCTGTACTCAGCTTTCCCTGTCCTAATGGCCATGGGCCTCAGGAAAAAGTTTGAGAAAGAAATCTGTGCAGGTGGAGCTACCAAAAATGTCAGTGAGAAAAAAGCTAGCTTTTAAAATTGTATTTTCTGATCAGAAATAGGAGATGATCCTCACATTGGGTGAGGAACAGAAAAATAGAGACAGAATTTTTATTTTAATTATTCATCTTACTTAATCTGAGAATTTAAGTTGATCCTCATTTTACAGAAGCTTGTGGAATCCCTAATTTGAGATAAGGTCTGAGTGGGGATCAGAGACCCCAAGCTGAGAAGAGGGCTGATGGAAGTTTAAGCTGACAGAAATATAAAAAGAAACAAATGGGCTTTGCCATTCAGAGAATGTAAGCAAAGACCACAGCTCTGGAGGGAAAACAGGACAAAGTCATAGTAAAACAATTGAGAAACCACAGACTCCACTTCAGGAAATGCAGAGGCAAAGGTGAATCTCCAAGAGGAGATGGAGTGAAACTAAAGTTTGTTTTCCAGAGGCATCCTGAAAGTGTGCACAGACAAGCACAAAACATCCACGTTCTGGAATTTTTGTCCTTTAGTCTGTGTAAGAAGCTAAATCTTGACTGCAGATATAAAACAAAAAATAAGTATATATAATTTGCACAGATGAGAACAATTTGTGAGAAATTTTAAAGAGACAGCTACATACAGTGATGGAATATCACACTGAGCCCTTTTCACTTGTGATTCCAGCACCGCTGCACAAGCTCACTGCTCAGGAGGACGGGAGCTGCGCTAATGATTCTGAAGAATAAATTTAGAAATGCTGCAAACAGGAATGAAGACCTTTGTTAGAAGCAGTGGGGAATTTCTGAGTTAGATATGGAGAGCAGGAGCCTTTCAGCTGCAGGGTTCTTGGAGATGTGAAATAGAGCAGGATGTGACGAGGAAAACACACAAGTCCCTTTGAAGATTTGTGAGACAGGGCAGCCCAGCTCAGACTGATCAAGACATTTTGCTATGTGTGGTATATTATCACTTCTCTATAATATTTCCTTATTATGAATAAGAACTAAGTCAAATTAGCCTTTTATGAGATTTAGGGCGGAAAATGTCACTTGCTGTAACATTGTAGCAGAAACTAAATGTTAAATTTAGCTGGTGAGCAGCCTTTGGGAAAATACAGACCAAACATTCCCTCTCCATCACAAGGACCTTGTCTCTGGAGCATGTGGAGCAACCTGCTCTTCCATCAGGGATGTTTCTGTGCTGTAGCCCAGGTTTTCCTACATATCCGTGTGAATGTGGCGACTCAATCCCCTTCCCCTGGAGACCCAGAGTGCATGCGTCACTCTCCCTTTGAGCACACATTATCAGTGGCTTCCTTACACCCAGGACTGGGCCAAAATACCACCTTTTTGCTACTCTTGTCTCCTCCACAGGCAGCATTTGCATTTGTGGAGCAGTAACAGCTGTCAGCCACTGATGGCCCCATCCCAAGTCTGGGCCAGGTCTGTGGTTTCAGAGCTTCATGCACACTTGCCATACGGACAACCCTGCAGTAACGTGTCTCCTAGACCATTGTGGGCTGGAAATGGAAGTTCATATGGAAGTATTTTTTTGTGTGTGCGCCGGTTTTGCCAAACGTCCTGTTTTAATTATTCATCTCGCCTCATGAATAAATGAAAAGGGGAAACATCAAAAGTCGCCAAATACTCTGTGCTGGTCACAAACATTGAAGGTTTCTTTTTAATGTACAATCAGAAAGTTGGATTAAGATTCACTCCTTTGATATGCAGCTGATTATTTTTTTTAATATATAAAAAAGGGAGAAATTCCTGTTTCCTGCAATTAACTGTATTTTTTTTGAAGCGCAACAGGCATAGAGAAATCACATATCAGTGGTGACTCCTTTCAAAGAAAACAATTAGCATCCATATCAAAAAGCTAATTCAGAGAAATTAAAAGAAGACATACATCAGTAAAATATAATATTTCCTCTTTAGCACATCTCATTGTGTACAATGTGTCACTGTAAAATTGTTAGGCTTGGAGATAATGAAGAGTGACAGTTGAAGGGTTCAGGGCTTCATATAAGACTTTTGGGTATGTAAAGATTTTTAATTGCACATAATTATGAATGTGCAAGTGGAACGATTTAATTTTTTAGCTTTCATGCTATTAGAAGGCTAATAGAACCAATATCAAACTGAGTTAGTTACAGCAGAATTACTAGAAGAAGCTATTTTTTCATTCAGCAATTTAAATTCAATCAAAACAACTAAAAATTAAAATAGCTCATAAGTTTCTCTCTTCTTTTACATTTATATAGTGGTAGCAAGATAAGTGGTGTGTGATTTATTAACAGAGAGGAAGAAAATACTTCTTATAAGATTAGAATATCCTGGAATAATGGCAATGGACAGTGGGGAAGTACAGAAGAAAAGGGGCAGCTATAAAGGGTGCAGTTACAATAATAAAGTGATCTGTTAAGTTTGAGACTGACTGCTGTATAAGGCAACTCTGTATTCTTGCTATAAACACATAATTATACTGTCTCCCCACCTCAGACAGAAATGCTTCTGCTGATAACAAAGAGTGAGCTCCTTTTTCTGCCTCGGTGAGGTTTTTGACTGCTGAAAACACAAAAACTGCAGGACGAAATGCTTCTAATAAGCCAGAAAGGTGCCTGAACTGGGCCTTGACTCCATGAATCAATGACAGTTTTCACCTTGGCAGTGTAAATAGGGACTATATGGCAGGGAATGTTGTCTCCCAGCATCCTGGATGACTGGGAGCACTACCACAGCTTCCAGGAAAGCTCAGGCTGGGATAAAACAAGGTTTCCAGCACAGCCCATCTTCTGCAGGGTTGAGAACTCCCCATCCAGTACCATTCCCCATCTTTCCCTCTAGCTGAGCACCCATCCCTCTCCTGCATCTTTCCCCCTTTCTCTCCACAACATCCCATTTCCAAGTTCCCCCTCTGACTCCTCTGGCCACGCTTCTGTGGGCATTTCTCTGCATCTGCCCAAATTCAGGCTCTCCTGCCACCTCCCAGGGCTGTGTGCCGAGCGAACGCTGCCGCTGATGGGTCTGGAGCTGCACCCCTGCTCCAGCCTGGAGCTCTCCTCTGTGCAGATGTCACACAGCCTGGCCAGCCAGAGGACACAGGGCAGGAGGAGCAGCTCTCAGCAGAGAGGAGGGAGAGGAAATAATGTCCAGACACTCTGCATTTTCTCTGTCATTACCAGACATTTCGGTTCTCGCACGGCTTTTGCATTCCCTGTATCATCCCTTACAGCAGGGCTGGAAAATGATTTTCTATCTTCTGCTAAACCCCATTTAGGTCCATCTTTCAGCAGTAATTAGAAGTCTGTTGGTGTTAGGATCTCTTTGCAGATCTTGGACCTTTTCAATTAATTTTAATCAGGTTCATTAGCACTTTTTTTAATGTGTAAGAAATAGGCAAATACATAACTGAAGAGCCACTTACCTTTTAATGAAGGTAACAAATATGCAATTAAAAAAGCTCTGTCTTTCAGCAACTTTGCAGCAAATTAACTTGTTTTGTCATTATTGTGCATGTGGAATGTCACTTACTCTGGAGTTTTGACATAAAATTTTTATCACTGGCAGAATTAGTGAGTAACATTAAGAACTAGGAAATTACAATTAGTTCATGAATAAGGTGGGATATACAATGTGTTAATTATTGAGGGACCAAACTTCATGCAATTAAAATTTAAAATCAAGATAAGAATAATGTATTATTAGGCATCTGAGTATTTAATGAAGTTGTGAATGATTACCAAATTTTATAAATTAATTTTAAGGTTCCTTGACTATTCTTAGAAAATTTTGTGCCGTGGGACTTATAACAGGCTGTTTGTGAATAGAATAATAATATGAAACTCAGAAATGCTATGGGAATCTTGCCTTTTTGTAAATTCTACATGGGTCTGTGAAGATGCTTAATAAATGTCTTGCTGCTAAAAATTGCTATACCAATGCTTCTTCACCAAAAGTTTCAAACATGAGTTTCACATACAACTGCCATATCCAAACATTTATTATAGGCTCATCAGGAAGCTGTTGGAAGTTCACCCTTCATTGTAAATTGTCTTAAAATCAAGGGGCTCCTTCCCAGGCACGCCATATCCTGTCCATACAAAGTGTAAATATAAAGTAAATGCAAAAAGCAGCTGGCTGCCTCCTAAGAATCCCAGCAATGAACTGCTACTGACAAACTGGGGCTGAGGAGTAAAGCAGACCCTGGAGCACCCCAAGGAGCCAGTGCCAGCATCTCCCTGGCTTTGTGGTGTCAGAGCAAGGTGGTTTCATTGCCAGAGGAGCCACAGGGTTGGGACCTGCTCTCAGAGTTCCAAAAATGACAGTGAAAAAATGACCCAAGACCACTGAATTGTAGCATGGGGAAGCCCAGGACGACGGCAGAGAGCCCAGCTGGCTCCATCCATTCTTGCCTTCCAGGCCCCCTTACCTACCAGACAATAACGACCATTTCATTTCAACAACTTCCACAAAATTACATGTTCCTCTTGTAAAATCTCCCTCTTCTTTGTGAGAACTGTAAACTTCAGAGCAGCCTTGCTGGTGAGTTCTTGAAAATGAGCTTCAATTTCTGCAATAATTTCTCCAATGCAGTGAAATAAACCTGCTGCACTCATGGGTCAATGCCCCAGGTGATGGTACAGCACTTCCCATGTGGGTCCAGTTCATATCAGCACCGCTGGCTGGATAATCCCACAGCAGACAAACCTTGAAAAATTTGCAGGACAAGAGGTCCTGGGTAAAAGCTGATGTTTATCTTATTTGTTTATTATTTCTGTCATAATGAACAGCAGAGTGTGATGCTGCAGTGCCAGCACCCCCCGGGGACCCTCAGAAGGACACCTGGTGTTTTCAGCCTGTGTTGGTGTGGTGGCAGGTATCCACCAGGCCAAAAAATTCATCTGTCCCAGTACAATGTGTCCGTATAAGGAGGTTTCCAGAGTCCCTTTCATCCTGAGGGATGTCACATTTCACCCCTTAGCAGTAGCCCCATCCTCATGGCTCTGCCCAGGCTCTCATTCTGGCTGTGGGTGTCACTCCTGGGCCTATGTGGGGTAATGCAGTGTGGGTGCTGATTCTGCATGCAGCCCACAAAAGAGGCTCTGTGTAAACTATCTTATTTATTTCACTATCCTTCCCCCATTCACCAGGCAAATTATCACATGTGTATTTAGTTTCAATAAGATAAAAAATTGCCTAATAAAATATTTACTCAGCCTTTGTCCCTGCAAGTGTAAACTCATGTAATTACAGAGCACTCCAGAACCTGTGGCTATAAATCTCTAGAAATAAAATCCTCAGCACATTGACAGAATAAGGCTCCCATTTACTGTGAAAATAGGAAGCTAGTCCATGCCAAGCTGCTAGATTAACTTAATGTGCTCCAATTCATGCTCCTTCTCTCTTTTCAGCCTTCAGGGAAGGATGTTTATCTCTTCCTACTGCCTAGAGATGGCTGTCATTGCCTTTCCTTCTGAGGCTGAAGAAGTGATGATCCCACCTTTTTCTCTGAAATCACTGTCTCTTAACCCAATATTGGCTTATGTTGCTGGCAGTCAGTAGCACCTGAGATGTGCTGTTCAGAAAGGCTGATGTGTATGGATATCCTTGGAAAATTCAAAGTATCCCAGTAAAGAGATGGCTTTATCTCAACTATTAGCAAAAGTTGGTAGATATTAAGGTGCCCTGGCCTGATCATCTTGGCACAGGACATGCTGCCAGCAGAGACATGGTGTGACCAGGCTGCTCTTTCCAGGAAAACATTCCCAAGGGGATTGGGAACCCACGCCTGAGGAGGCTGCATGCAAAAGACAAATGCTTAGCCATGATCCGTTTGTTATATGGGCAGGGGAGAAGAGGGACTATTATTCCTTATTTTCAATAATGTTTCAGTTGTGAGGCTTTAGCTTGGAGGGATCAGAGAAGGAGGGAGCAGGAGGAATATAACAACCTCTTTTGTACCTGTCACTTTAATGTATGCCTGCTCCCACTTTGGCACAGCACCAGAGCCTTTGAAACACAGGAGAGTGGTAAGGAGTATATTTTGAAGGAACTTTTAATTAAGTCTTCCCTTGGGCTACTGAGCAGAAAAAGGTGGGAGTGCCTGTGGCTGTTTTTAAAGGGTTCCTCTACAAAGGCAATTTTTTTCTCAGGCTATCACAAGTCTAGGACTGGTGGAAAAAAAAACCCAAAACCAAACAGGTAACTTCTCTAACTCAGCAGGTAACCTAACACACCAGCCCCTGAAAAAACACAGCAATGCAGGCTTTTACTTCCCCAGCTAATTACTTGAATAAAACACTGCTTGGACTCAAACCAGGTATCAACATTGCATTCAGCATTGTCAACTCCAACCACAGCAGCCAGGTAACACCCAATAGGGGAAAGTAGAGAGCAAAGAAGGAAAATGTTCTTTCCTGCTGGTGCTGTAGGGGATCAGAGTGACCCTCAGTACACCCTTCACAGAAATGAGGGAGCAACTCAGTCCTTCAGGGAGTCGTGGCTGAAGGTCTCCCTCTGAGAACCAGGGGAATCTTTCTGATGAAAAAAGCCTGGTTAATTTTTCTTCTTGTCTGGGCAGACCACCCTAAAACACAGGCTTTCCTTTGCCAGTATATTTTCTGTCTGAAAACATTTCATTGATGGAAAATCCCTAATGACATCTGCTAGAAGCTCCTGCAGAAGGTGATCCAAAGTAAGAATAGCTGGAAGGGATAGGAGAGAGGAATTTCTTCAGTTAAAAATGAAAGTCAAGCACCACCCAAGTTCTGTAGTCATTGTATTTATGGAAAGGAGGTTCCCATATCAGCCCAGAGGTTCACGTGGATCTTTGTGTGAACCTCTGAGCTTCATCTCAGAAACCAGTTCACCCCAGGAGTCTGCAGTGCCAGTTTTGCAGTGGTGCATGCTGACATGAAACACATCCCACATATGCAACAGAGCCTGCCTGAAATGAACTCAGGCTGACCTGAGCACTCACTCTGGTGATGGAACTTCTCCATTTCCAGCCCAGAAGGATGACCAGGGATGATAGCTTGGCACTTACAGTTTGCAATGACAGCAGAAAGTGTCCTTCTGCTCCAGGACAGACCTACCCAGGTAAGATGGCTCTGCTAAAATAAGCTTTCTTCCTTTGTCTGGTATGAGCTGGCCCAGGAAAGAGCAGGGAGCAATCTGGAGTGTCCAAGCTGAGTGCAGACCCTACACCACCCACTTCTGGGGACCATCACAAAGCTTTACCATGAGGCTGAAAATGGGAATTGGGATTTTCATTCCCCTTTCCTAAGTCAAATATCATTTATGGAACCAGGGATACTTCCCTCTGAATCTCCCAATTTTTTTCTGCTGATAGAACACGAGATAAAAAATCTTGTGTCTCAGTCTTAGATCTCCTTCATACCTCTTTCATCCATTTCTCCCTCACTTTCTCTCCATCTTGGTGCCACACAAAAACTGTCTCCTACCCAGCTGGCAAGACAGAATTGCACTCCAGAGAGTTCAGCCTTCAAAATCAGAGTGAACCTGTTTTCTATAGCCTGGCCCTCCTATTCCCAGAGTCTCCAACTGCAGATGATGTTTTTGTTGCAACCAGTGTTGCACCCTGAGGGGTGAGAGCCCGGCCCTGGGGGCTGCCACCTGCACACATGCATCCACTGCTTTAAAAAAGGATCATAGCAGCCTAAAATGAGTGACTGAAGATCTGATTTTCTTCCCATTTCTGCCCAGTCTTAATAAAAAGCAAACATCCCCTTCAGGAAGTTATATTCACGAAGAAAATTTAATTTCAAGAAAGGCCAGCTTTAAATTCAGCCAGGCAGCATTAACATTTCCATCAGATGCCACCCTGTGGCTGGAAAACACCTTTCCCAGCTGGTGTCCAGAGGAAGATCTCCATTTCCCCTGGAATTTCCCAGTCCCAGTGCTGTGAGGCAGGGCATGGGCAGTGGAGGGGATCCCGTGCCTGGGGCAGGTGTGTCCTGGCCCCCAGGATGTGCGTGCGAGGGTGTGACGCCACTGCCGTGACGTCTGGAACGTTCCTGCCTTGGGGAAAGAGCGCTGGCTGCCGCCCAGGGATCGTTAATAGAGACCGAACATGGATGTGGGGATGCTTGTGTGTAATTATACACAACGTATAGGGCCATTTACCATATGGGAGCAGTTGGAGCCCTTTGATCCTTCTCACCATAAAACTGGGCTGGAGGGGCCTGGAGTGGGGGAGTGGGGTCACAGAGGGGCTCACTGTCGTTCCAGTGAAGGCCAGGACTGTGTCTGTATTTTCTCATTTCCCATCAGTGCTCAGGAAAGAGATTTGCCAGCACAGCTGGAAGAAAGCAGGAGCTGTTGTCCTCTGGAGCCCAGCTTGGGGGCCTTTGTAGGCAAACCAGAGAGGTGCCCTGGTGAGGTTTGCTGGGGCCAACAGCTCAGCTCCTCCAGGAGTGACCCCCTTCCCTGCATCCCCCAGTTCTGGAGAGGGCACCCCTCATTCACAACGCAGCTCAGAGTGGGGATCCCTGGCTGAGAAATGTCCATGGTGCAGGGTTTTCTTGTGCTTAGGGTGGTAATGCCTGAAAATGGGGGGACCTGTACCCCAGACCCTCTGCCAGTCAGGATGCAAGTGCCAGCACAGGAACCAGGGCAGCTGCACTGTCAGTCTCCAACATCTTTTTGAGAAGGTCTCAGCTTGCCCCTACACTCCTTCCTGATTGTCATCTGCTTCACCTGCACCCATGATCTTGGTGCAGCCATTTACAGGGCAGGACTCACAAGGAGCTGCTCACAGATTTGAATTGGGCTTTATCATAGCAATGACTATCATTTTGATCTTTCCACAGTTCCCTGACTGGATGATGCCAAAACTATTTCATGAAAAGGAATTACATACTACAAATGCTACACAGACTTAGTAATTTCTTGTCTTTTTCAATTCCAAAAAAATTCCCCAATACCTCACTTTGCAAAGACGGCTGAGAGTTTAGTTGTATTTTCCATAGTCTGGAGGGCATCAAGTTGTTATTCCCCAGCCTGAGTTTATTTCTGACTCTGCCACTGAGGTGTGAGTAACCCTGACCAGACCACTTGGCCCCTCTGACTCGGTTTCTTCTTTTCTCTTTTATTTTCCTGCAGTATAAAAGTCCTTGATAGAAGAGCTGTTTGTTAGTTTGCATTTGTGGGGTTTGTCATGCAACGGGGGAGAGGGCAGGACCAAAGCAAAAACACTGAGGAAGGCCTGCCAACAATGTGATATAAACAATGAACTGGATGTGTTGCTGAAGACAAAGGGGTTTAATTGCATGACTTGTCTGTCCCCCTTGCTCACCAGCTAAACCTAAACCTGAGCCTCTGGATATCCCACATCTGGGCTTGCCCCAAAAACTGCTCCAGACCTCATGGCAAGCCCTGCCATGCCCCTGCCATCCCTGCAGCTGGACTCTGGGGACCTGCAGGGACATCACAGCATCACAAAGCCTTGTGCTCAGAGGCTTTCCTCCATCTTACAGGCTGCTGACAAGCATTTGCTTGCAGAGGAAAATCCAGCAAGGGAATGCTGGTGAAGGGTAAGGGTGTTTTTGCATGATCTTCTCACCCACACTCACCTGTGCAGTCCTGCTGAAGCTGAGGGAGATGTCTGGCTGCAGAACCACCTGCCTCAGCACCCAAATGTTTCAAGGAATTTTGCATACATAGGTCCTTGCTTGTGAATCTCCCTGGAGCCATTTGTTCTCCTCTCCCTATTGCTTAAACATGGGGCTTAAAACTGCCTGCACACAGGGGTGTCAACCCAACCACCCCCTCAGTAAATCCTCACCACGCAACAGATACTTGTAAACTCCTTCCATCCATCCTACACAGACAGTGCTGCTTGATTCAAACTTCTCCCATTTCTCAATCTTCTTTTCTTCTTATTTTTTTTTCTAGGTTATTTGAGCCACAAAACTGGCCAACAGACACAGCTGGGAAACACACTACAGCACAAAGGAAAAATAATAAGGGCTGGGAGAAGTTCTTTTCCCCTCTACAGAACTGTAATTGGGTCTTCTCTTTTTATTTTTTTTTTAAGCTCAGTTGGGGTATGAACTCCTTAATCTTAGTTTGACTTATGGGAAAGGGAGGGCATTAGCATATTTATAAAAATTTACCTTGTTCTGAAGCTGTAGACATGCTTCACCTTATAATTTCATGATTAGTGTCATTTCATCATGGGGGAAAAGCTACTTTTTCTATCCAGCGGCACAAAACGAATACAAATCAAACACATGCTTTCTGGAATTATTCACACAATGTTTTCAAAAATCGACACAGTTCAATAGTTGAGCAATAAATTTTCTTACTAATGAGACACTAAAAAATGTTTTTGATGTTACGCCCAGGGAGAACTAGTTATTGCAGATTTATA
>VXBB01020068.1:229323-241817 GCA_013399915.1 Illadopsis cleaveri
GCCCGCCTTCTGCCCACATGGCTGCCACGTGGGGAGCCCACAGAGAGCCCAGGCCAGCATTCCTGGCAGGAGGATCCTGCTCCAGCTGGGCCCCAGCACACAGGGCCTGCCCCTGAGCGACCCGCGGGCCACACGGCACGGCACGGCTGCTGCCATGCCAGTAAAACCCACAAGGAGTCCAGCACATCAGGGGCACTGCTGTGGGGTTTTTATGCCAGGACAACCCACAGGTAGCCCAGCATATCAGGAGCACTGCTGTGGGGTTTTTCACACAAGGACAACCCACAGGTAGCCCAGCATATCAGGAGCACTGCTGTGGGGTTTTACACATGAAGACAACGCACAGGTAGCCTAGCAAATCTGGAGCACTGCTGTGGGGTTTTTCATTCTTTTTTAGGAAATCTGCAGCTTGAGCACACTGCCAGTAACTCACAGGCTTGGCTCCCAGCGGAAGACAATAGGACAGTGGTGGGTTATGCGAAATGGCTGCAAACACAAAGGCTACAGGGCGGCTTTTTTGCCTAAACAAACTTTTCCAGCTCAGAAAGTATGAGGAGACTGTGGCCACCCTAAATAGTATCAAATTAACTGATAACTCACAAACACTTCGGTCAGTTATTCTTCTGAAGGGCTGCAGGAGGCAAAGCCATGACAGGGGCAGTAAATGTCTTCGGCAGGCACTCCCCTGGGAATCAGGCAGAGCCATCCCCTCATCCCTCACATGCCATGCATATGCATATTTCCACACAAATCATGGGTCTAAGCAACACAGAAGAACTAAACAAAGTTAAAAGTTCACAGAAACACATTCAGAATGACATCTTATTCCCATCTTTCAGTAAGCATATTATATTGAAGAGCTGCCATTCTTTTTTTCTTCATAAACCCAGGGTTTTGGTCCCCTCCTCATGTGCACCTTCTCATCACATTTCTATCTCCAAATTCACTTCTGATGCAAATGATTTCAATGGCACTTCAGAAACATATGCAGAAAATGCAGCCAGATGTCTTCCTTGGATTTCAGGAAGGCAGAGAAGTGTCAGAATTAAATCTGGATGGCTGTGATGTTGCCAAAAATAGTTTCTGCACTCACCCTGTGTCTGTGAAGATGGATCCCAAGGCCAAACACAGAAATTAGCTTCCATATCAACATTTTACTGTCACTTTCATCGCCACGCCAATAGATTAGTTAAAATAACATCGTTTACTGGCATGGAGTGTTATTGCAAACAGATGTCATCATTAGGACGAGTTCTACTATTTCATCCAGGAATTTATTCATGGAAATTTTGATTTTTCTCATTGAAATAAGAAACAGTTTTCAGTCTTTGAATCTTTCATCCCTGAAAACCACATTAGGGTGGGTTGTTGGAGTTTTTGTGTTGTTTCCCTCTCCCATAAAGAAAAAATCAGCATTTTGCTTGACATGGCATAATTCTGGTGGTTATTTTCAGTTAGTTAAAAGTTTTCCTGCAGTGAAAGGCAAATGTTAGTTGGAAAAATACCTATGATCAGCTGTAATTTCCTGTATATCTTTCATAATTGTATCTAATTGCATTCTGCTTCCTTCAACTCTTCTTCATCTGGAGCTGAATAATTCTAGTATCAAATATATTTATTTTTCCATAGTCATTGAGTCACCTTCTCTATGTTATTCAGATAAAGCTGGACGTTTCTTTGTAATGTTTGGGTTTTGTTGCCTTCGTTTTTTTATGAAGGGAGTCTGCATGGATAATGGATACACATTTGACTTCATTCATTAGAAAGGAACATGAAACAGTGTGATGTAATGAGATCAGCCACCAGAGCAGAGCAGCTCAGGAGGGGCTAGAACAAGACTGGACCAGGCAGAAATCTGAAATCTCAGTCCTGCTGGAATGAGAGGCAGTGTTTTGGTTGACTTCAGCAAGGATTCTAGGATTTCATTCTGAGAATTTAATAGTACTGCTGTTCTAAGTAAGTTCAAGCAGAAATGCATGCTTGCTGGTGTAGAATAAAATTTCAGTCCTACACAAACAAAAGCCTATGCATTTAAGTAAAAGAATTTTGACCCCCTGAACTTTATTTATTTAATCTGCTTACCACATATTAAATATTAAAAACTACATTGTACTAGATTCTGTGTACCTCTGAGAAATAACTGCAAAAATCACCCAACACACAAAAAATGCAATAGTGGCCAATTTGTATTCTTACCCAATCTGCTCCAAAGGAGAGAGCAACAAATCAGGTCATGTTTGGCACCTAGTTTTGTGTAATATCTTGACTCATTTGCTGCTCTCTGGATCTGTGTATTTCTTACACCATGACTAATAAGTTGTGCATAACTTCTGTATGAAACTTGCAGTGTCCCCATTGCATGAGCCCTAGGGCCAAGATGGAAATTCCCTACATCCCAACACAGCCCTGGCCTCTCTGCTCTTGCTCACATCAATTGAAAAATTCTTTTAGACCACAGTAACGGAGGGTCAGTCACTAAAATCAAAATCCTTTGAAGAAAAAACCCTAGTACAATCTATTTTTAAAGGCCAAAATCTTCTTGAGTTCTCTTATAATATGTGAGAATGGACACTGGCAAGAAAAACACCTTTGTAATGTAAGATAGATGTTTAACTTGGGAAAAAAATGGGGAGAGCTTCTATTAAGACCCCTAGGGTGCACACAAAGTCAGCTTGACTCCTGGAAAATCCAAGTGGATCTCAGGGCACTCACAAAGAGCCTGGAGCAGGTGCAGGTGATGCAGGACCAGCTAGGCAGCAAGGAGGTACAAATCCCCACCCCACTGAGGCTGTCAGGCACCCAGGTGCCCTGGAAAACACTGAACTAAGTAATTCTGATTGTAAAGGTGCATAAAGAAGGACAGAATGGTTGGAGTTTGAAGCGACCTCTGGAAATCACCTGACCCAACCCCCCTGCTAAAGCAGGTTCAGCTATAGCAGGTGACACAGGATTGCCTCCAGGTGGCCTGTGAATATCTGCAGGGAGGGAGACTCCACAGCCTCTCTGGGCAGACTGTTCTAGTGCTCAATCATCCTCACAGTAAAGAAGTTTTTCCTCATATTCAGGTGGAACTTCCTGTTTCAGTTTGTGCCCACGTGGTCATGTCTTTTTTAGGATAAACAGCTTCACCTCCCTCAGATTTTCCCTGTAAGAGATGCTCCCCTCCCCATATCCTCCTCTGGACTCTGCTCAGTTTTCTTTGTCTGCTCACTGCCACTAACCCTCTCCTGCTTTTTCCAGCACAGGGTGTCATCACAGCACTGCAGCTTTCTGGGATAGCCAGAACAGGCTGTGGAACAGCATTTGCCTTCCATCCTCACTCACAGCCCTGTGCTGAGTTGCTTAAATGCGTAAAAATCTTGATCCTGCATCTCCTGTGAGTGCCTACAGGGACCACCGCTGTGTCTCATTACGCTGAGCTGGGAAAAGAGCAGGAGTTAGTTACCGACGGCAGAGCAGCCCCCAGAAACTCTAGCTGGAATTTCTATCTTCTTCTGCATTTGCCTTTACTGTAATTATGTTTCAGAATAATTTCTATGTCAATCTCCCACTTCCAAATATAAATGTCACTTCTCTTGCCCGGATTCAAAACAAACTGTCAGTGTGAAATAGCTTCTAACACGTTAATAATGAAATACCGTTTTACCCCCACTGAGAATAAAATGCTAAGACTAATCATACCATTCTAAAGGGCTTATAAATCAATAAACCAAGAGGCAGTGAATGAACAAAATGCTGATTGAAATCATAAGCACATCAAGTATCTGCAGATAATCAGTGTCACATGTTTAAAATAAAAATAATTAAAAAAAGAAATAGTTTTCCCTAAACATGTGGATACACACAGTGCCTTGCTAAATTTTATTCTCACAGTGTGGTTTGATTACCTCACCAAGGTAGATGAAAGCACAACTGACTGTTAGAAAACAAGGGCAGCAGATCCCTGATGTGATGTGACATTCACAACCCAAGTGGTACAACCTCACAATAAACTGTTCCAGTAGCTGGGACTTTTCCTGTGTCGCTTTCCCTCCTTTGCTGCTGGGATGCCAGCTGGCAGCCCTGAGCTGAGAGCAGCTCTGGTGCAGTTTCTCAGGTCAGGGCTGTGTCAGAGGGCCAACATCACAGCTACCAGCTAGCCCACATGCCTGTCTGGGGTCACAGGGTGGGAACTGCTGAAATCTGTCACACCTCAGACCCCGCTGCCCTCTAACCCAGTCCACACTGCAGCCTGGGCAGCTCAGGGCTCTACCTCTCCCTCCCATCTGCAAAGTGTCCAACAGAGTTTCCCATGCTGTTCTCCTCCCGAAGTACCTGTTTTGTGGCCTTTGACCCCATGGAAAGTTTGGGCAGCAGCTCCACAGGGATGGTCACCTCTGCTATCTTGTGTAACACACTCGTTCGGAGTTGGTTGTTTTGGTGTCCTTAGCTGGATACACAACACACCTGAAAATCCTCCTGAGGCTGAGGAAGATTTATAAGTTTGGTGGTGGGGAAAGCTTTTCTCAGATTCTTGGTATTCTCTTTAGTGATTCACATGACTACAGTTAAAGAATTCCTTCCCCTTGTGGGGGTGTCTGTGAAGATCTAATATAAAAAATGTTGTCAAGCTTCAGTTTCTAAGGATTTCCAAAATGTTGGCACCATGGAGACATCTAAGCACCTCAGTTTGGGCCCAGGAGATCTGGCAACACAATCCAGTGTTTGCAGGTGTAGCACCTCCTGTGAAAGACCCTCCTGAAGAAAAGAACAGCCCTTTGTCAACTGACACTTGATCACCAAACCCACAGCTGCTCTCCCTGCATTTGTCACCCAAACCCCATCCCTTTTGTACCTGGAAAGAGCCTGTGAGAAATCTCTGGTACTTTAGAAGTGGCACATTGCCATTTTTAGCAAACAAACCTTGTTTCAAAAGTAAAGGCTGGCACTGGGTGTACAGAGAAATGTTAGATGCAAAACACCAGCAGAGCAACTCCTCGATTTTATGGAAACTGGTGACAGCAATTTCCTGTGTGAGAGTAAGAATGGTTCTTATTTACAGTCAACTCCAAATTATTTCCTCATATACTTTATTGAATCTTTCTTAAAGATAGATTCTGTAATGCTCATTGAATGGATTTCAAGGAAAAAAGTTTTCATGATGCATCAAGAATCATCTATAAATTCTTCCTCTGAATTCTGATACAACTTATTGAATAAAATGCAAAAGAAATAGAAATGAAGGAATTCATGACAGAGTTTTTAATTATAAATCTCAGAGTAAATGAGCATGAGATTCTCTTGCTAAAGAATTGTAAATTAAGTTAATGGATATTGAGAGAAAGTATTTCTTTAATTTATTTTGCAATACTTGATGTTAATAGAAACTTACGTTGTGTATTAGTCCAAGTGTCTTTAAAGACTTTTAGAGTCATTATTCAATGATGGATGCATGTTTTAAAAAGTTTGCATTTCTGAATAGGTAAATGGATTAATTGAGAGAGAATCATGAAAAGCTTTGCAAATGTGTGTTGATGAACCTCTTAATAAAACATCACACAAAATGTTTTATTCACACAAGATAGGTAGGCTCACCCCTTGTTAATATTCAGCAAAGCTAAAATATTCCTGTGAAGTGGCATTGAGGCATCATGATCTTCTAGTGATACAGGGAGGAACTTCTTTTGATAAAACCTTCTGGGGAAACACACCACATCAGTGTTTAAAGTGTTTATCTTTTGTCACACATGTTATAAAAATTGTGTCACTGAAACGTTGCTGCCATTTGAAACATTTCTCCCCAGATGAGAGTAGCTCTTCACAAGTGAGGTATCTCTTAAGATGCTTTAAAAACACAGTGGAAGATTCTCAGCATGGAGCTCTTTTCATCTTTTGCAAGATGACAGGTATTTCTCCATCTCTTAATTCCTCCCTATTTTTTTCCACAGGGGTGATGAACCTGCAACTCTCAGTCCACGTCTTGTATCCAACGTGCACTTGTTGAATCCAGTGAGCAGAGTAGCAGAGCTTTGTTGCTCTGAGTACATCCTGCAGCATTATGGAATTCAGGCACCAATCTTCCAAAAAGTACTCAGAAGCTCTGCCACTGCTGGAATTCAGTGCCTGGGAGGTGGATATTTCAATTAAGTCAAGAAACTGAACCACAGATTTTTAGATGTGTTGTCTCCAGCTATACCAAAGCTCTTGAACCCTGGCTCAGCACTATTCTACAGCTAGTCACTGCAGGTCTGTCATTATTCATCACCATTTCTGTCATTGGAGGCTCTAATTCTTTTGGGATCTCAACTGGAAGTTTTGTGTGACTGTGTTTACATGCACAGAGGCAACCGAGGGCTCAGAGAACATCACAGGGCACCAGGACAGTGTATGTAACTCACTAACAACAGAGAACCAAGGTAAAAATACTTTATACCCTAGGAAACAGAAAAAAGTTTTCATTACCTTGCACATAACCTTGCAAAGTTTCTCCTACCTGCCCTTCTTCACAGTGCCCCCAAATTGTCACATTCCTGTCTCCAAGAGCCTGGGGACTGCCAGGAAAATCTCTACTGGAAGATACTCTGCAGGGCCATCAGTCACATCTAAAGCCCTCAAATGTTAGGAAATGTCAGGATTTGGGCTGCTGAGAGAACCTTATCTCTGCCCTTTTGTGTGTTTGTGCTGTATAGGGTAAAGCACTACTCCAGTGAGTAACGCCAGAGATCCTTAACCCCCTGTAGCAATACCAGTGAATTGGGTCACTAATTCAAATGTTTCAAACATATCTACTGTCCCTTCAATAAATATTTAACACCTGCTTAATCACTGGCCCCTTCTGAAGTCACTTTGCAAATTTTTGAGCCATACTTCAAAGAAGAAAAATTATTAAGTAACCTGTCTGGCAATAACATTTTTTCATAGAATGGAGCATTCCCTCTGTCTCCGGGCCACTGAGCGTCTCGTAGGAATGAAGGGTAAATAAAGCCTGGCTTTGATGTAGTTTCTCCATTCTGTAGCTTCCACTGACACCTGCTGGAGGCAGGCGACATCATTTACAATTCTGTCTCCAGACTGTGGGAGGGCTGGGTACTCCTATGTCCAGTTCTGGGCCACCACACACAGAAGGACATGGAGGTGCTGGAGGGAGTCCAGAGAAGCTCACAAAGATGTTCAGAGGGCAGGAGCACCTCTGCTGAGGAGACAGACTGGGAGAGCTGAGGTTGTTCAGCCTGGACAACACTCCAGGGAGACCTGGGAGCCCCCTTGCATTGCCTAAACAGATCTGGAGAGGGACTTTGTACAAGGGCCTGGATAGTGATGGAAGAAGGAGGATCAGCTTTTAAATGACAGAGAATGGGTTTAGATTAGACATTACTAAGAATTTCTTCCCTGAGAGTGTGGTGAGGTCCTGGCACGGGTTGCCCAGGAAAGTGTGGGTATCCCATCCCTGGAAATGTTCAAGGCCAGGTTGGACAAGGTTTGGAGCAACCTGGGATAGTGGAAGGTGTCTCTGCCCATGGCAGGGAGTTGAAACTAGGTGATCTTTAAGGTCCCTCCTAACTCTTTTCATGCTGGAAATTTCAGCAGGCTTCTGGTGAACATCTGAAGCAATATAAGGAATTACAGGGGGAAAAAAAAAAAAAGAAAAATCCCAAACAAACAAACAAAAAAACAAACAAACCCACTAAAATATCAGCACAGTCCTAGAACTTTGAAAACTAGAAAATGTATGACAATTTTTACAGTAGGTTGTTTATGTTGGTGTGAAGTGTTCTTGCTCTGCCGAGCCAGGGAACAGAGCCAGTCTGATAGACCTGAGCCTTTCCTTCACTTCCAGATTAACATCACAGTTTGTGCTTTTGTAAACACTAAGAACTGTGTGGAACTGAAAATGTCTTTCCAGGGTTATCTCACAGCATCTATCTAACTCATGGCAGTAGATTTTCACTGAAGCCTCAAGACTAGTGAAACAATTAACGGTCTATACAAAAAATTATTACATTTAGAGTGCTGCCCAACAGAGGCCGGAAAAGGTGAGGATGGGTTTTTTTTCCTGGTAGGAATGGAAGGGCAGTTGAATTTCTGGCTTAGCACCTTTTCAAGTTCATGTAAAGCTGTTATTACCTCGTCGCTCCAGTGACCCTGGTCGCATCCAGGAGGTGGCAGTGGAGGAGCATCCATCGCTCCGCAAACGCGGGGCTCAGGGCTCACGGTTCGGGAGCCAGGCTTGGGGCAGCTCCGCGGCATTTGGACAGGTTTGCCAGGTCCTGAATGATAGAATAAATTGTGCCTGGATTGTCCCCACGTCCGGGCTCAGGGGAAAAGCAGTACCGGAGAGAGAAATGCAACCGAGGGGTTCTGTTGTGTCCCCTACAGAGTGTGTCTTACTTTCTGCTAGAAACAGCTGGATCAGGTTCATGTCTTTTCATAACAAAACTAAAAAAATAAACATAAATAAACTAAAACCCCTCCTATGTCGTGTGTTGGAGGGGTATTTGGGTTTGCTTTAATTTTCTATACAGTAGTGTTCAAATGGAAGTTTCTCTCTAAAAAAATCCCTTTAAAAGGAAGAAAAAGACAAGGAATTGGTGTGAAAACCTTACAAAATACTTGATTCAATTTAGATGTAGGAAAGAAGGAAAAATATTTCATGGGTAAGTGAGCAGTGTGAAGCAGGGCAGAACTCTTAGACTCCAGCTCTTTTTTTGAGCAGCACAGGGACACTGACACCTTCTCTTCTCAGCACATCATAATGAAAAAACAAGAGCTGGAGAAGATTTTGAAATATGAGGAAAAGTCACAAGTTCTTCAATTAAAAAACAGGGAATTTGCCTACAGAATGCAGTGACTAAATGAGACTTCTGTCACAAATATCAAAGAATAGTAGGAGCAAGCAGAGTCAAAATTTTAAAAAGTGAAGAGACAGAAAAGGATTTTACAAATAATATCAGGAGTAGCAAGAAACGATTCTCAATATACATTGAGAAACAAAGTGAAAGAGACCACACAGGTTATTGGTTCATCAGCAAATTAAAAGGAGGGGTCATCAGCAAATAAAAAAAAGGCCAGGAAGGCCAAAGTTCTCTGTCATTTTTTGTGTTTCTAAGGGGAAAGACCAACTGCAAAGGCTTCAAGCAGCAGCAGAGCAGGAGGAAATCTACATGGAAATGCACAGGGGGGAAACAGCACCCTCAGAGAACTGGAAAGTTTCACACTGCCTGAGCCTGATGCATTTCATCCCAAGATGTTGCAGAAGAATACGAAAGAATTAATGTCAGAACCACTTGGGGTTATCCTAGGGAAGTCATGGGGTGTAAATAAGCATCAGAAGACTGGAAAGGAGCAAATACATTCAGTTTCTAAGAATGGAAGGAAAAGATTAATCAGGGATTTGTCTATCAGTCAGCTTACCTTCAAATGCCAGAATAATCTTGAAAAGCACAAAATCTTTGTGAGCAGTGCAAGAAAACAAGGCAATGACGAAAGTCAAAATGGATTTTTCAACTGCAAATCCTCTCACAGCAAACTCATCTCTTTTTATGAATGGGCCCTGGGCCTGGATCAAGAGGAAACAATAAACACCATCTAAAGTCACAGAATGAGCTTTGATACCTTCTCATTCAAAAGGGAGAAAAGTGGGTTCTACATCAACCTCTGACATGGCACAGGCCTGAAAGGCTGAATAAACATGCTGGACTAATGAAAATGTAGCAATTTTCCTGCAATGCAGGATACTCTTTCCTGAACAAAAGCCATGAGATGTGCTTGTAAATGGAGTGACATCCGTGCAGCACAACACTCAAACACCTTTGAGCCAGAGCATGATGATCCATTTTCTAATGTCCTGTCCCCTCACAGAGCAATTAAATGAAATGTTCTGTGAGAGCCAACCCTGCTGGAAGGGACTGTGATAAAGGAAGGATCTGCCTCCATTAGTGGCACTGACTCACTTCTCAACAGCTGAAATCACTGAGTGATCATCATTAATTAAGGGGCCTGACGCATTCTAAAATTCCTTTTCCTATAACTGGCTGGTATTAAACCTTCCCTCAGAGCTGTACATGAAGCCAGTGCAACATTGATTCAGCATTTTCACAAACCTTTTGGCATGGGCACAAAAACCCCAGAACTTTCTGTCATAGCTTGTGAGAGGCAACCTTCAGTAGCTGACATTGCTGAATTTTAACATCATTGGCTCTTATCTAGTTACATAGCAACACAGGCTTAGCAAAAATATCAACCATCATAAACAATGTAACCTATTATTTACTACAGAAATAGTAAATAAATGCTAGGACCCAAATCACAGCCTATGTGAATGCAATTCCTGTCTGTGCTGGCAGACCTGGGTTACATTTCTGAAAATGTATTAGAAATAAATCACCAAAAATATCCAAATGAAGTGTAGTAAATATGAATCCATCAAGTGTGAAGAGACAACAAAGACTGCCCTGAAGTCTCAGTGTGCCCTGCTGGTGAAAAGCAATGAGTTGGTAGACCTACTTTCTTCCTCCTCTGCTGTAAATATTACATTAATTGGTTTTGCTTGGAGATGTACAAGGGAATTTTGCACTAAAAGCAGATGAAAAGAGTGGGGAGAACAGGGAGAAAACAGCTTTGGAGAGCAGTGAGCAGACTGGATGTGCTGCTGGGAAACACCAGAGGGTGCCTTTTGCTGGCGTGTGCTCATGGGAATCAGTGTGGTGCTCCTGTTTTCCCCGTGGTGAGGCTGGTTGGGGTGGAGCAGGCTAAGGTCCTGCACAAGCACAAACCCTACTGTAGAATACAGAAGTCCTGTTTTGTTTATGGCTGCAGCCCACTGGCAGGGGGAGTTTTGATTGGGTTTTTTGTTTTTTGTTTTTATTTCAATGATCCTTCAGTTTTGGGAGTTTCACATTGTCTTCCTGGTAGGGTAAATATGTAGGATAAAAGTGAGCTCTATGGGTTCACGCTGTCCTGATTTGCACAGTCTGTTTATGTCTATGCTCTGGGGCAAGGCTGTGCTGGACAAGCACAGATCCCTTTGGGGAGGAGTGCTCCTAGGTGTGCAGGAAGAGGGAGTGGGGAAAAACACAAAAACTTATGATCTCTTAGGAGCTCAGCAGATGAAATGGTTTAAAGCAATAACTGTAAAATTTCTGAGTGCTGGCAGGGATTTGCATGGTGTGTGCAATGGGTTCCTCAGAGATGTGTGATTGCATCCAAAGAGATGAGGCAGACTTCAGTGGGGAGTGTTGGCAGGAAGGGAATTGCAGCATGGCTGGAAAGTCACACAACAGCATCAAAGTTCACATTCTCTGTCCCAGGCTTCCCAGACCAGCAGTGTTGCTGACACACCAGTGTTTGGTGGTGGGGTACTGAGGGGTTTAGAATTAGGAGCTGTCCTGAATTGTCCTTCCTGGCCTAACTTGTCCCCCTTCTGCAGGTGTGGACCATGCTGGGAAGGGACTCTGAGCTGTGCTGGTGGCTGCAGACCTCAGAGCTGCTCTGTGCTGCCTGGTTGCAGCCTGAGCAGCCTTGCTGTAGAGCTGGCACCAAGCCACAGTGCAGTCACAAGTGTCACAGCAAACACCTCTGTGTGTTCCCCATGCCTTCTCTCTCTGGTACATTGTCTTCTGCAGATTTTGAGTTTTACTTAACATAAATCCTGTGGGATTTTACATCTAGCTGTCCTTTTGATGGTAATGGACCATTAACTAACTGGAGATAAAACTGAAAGCATAAATCCCTCTCCTTTAAGGAATTAGAAAGCAGGTTTAGGATGCAGACCATGAAAGGCAGGCGTTTACTGCAATCTCAGACAAGACCTGATTAACTGTCCCTACCAGGCATACCCACCTGTGCCAGGTGAGGAACAAGAAATCACAAGTTGGGCTTTATGCTGCAGAAATATTTGCATCTGCCAAGGAAAAGCCTTTAGTCTTGGTGTTTGAGCTTGTTTGCCACGATCTTCCCTGTAAGACTGGGAGTCTGGGCTGCTAAGGAGTTATCTCCAGAGACTGATGCTGTCTCTGATTGAAAGTTGGGTGTTTTTATCTTTTTTGAGGCAGGGTGAGATGAGAAGAGCCAGAGCTTTGCTCATGTCAGAGGTGAGGGAGGAAATAGCACAAGGTGTCTCTGCCCCAGAGGAGTGCCCAGACTGCTCCCAGCCAGGCAGTGGGATGAGATGATGAGGTAGCTCTGTAGGTTGGTGTGTACCAAGTCCAACGTCCAGTCCTTTCCCTGGGGTCTCCAGTAATGTAGAAGTGCTCTGCTCTGTGTCTGTGGGAGTGAGTTTGCTGACAACTCCCCTCACTAGACCTTGAGGTCAATGCCTACTGATTAAAAAAGTTAATTACCTTCCTCTTGCAGGAATGACTCTATTTTCAAGGTCTCCCAGGCCATTAATCAACCATCTTCTTTTGAAAGCAGTTTTAATTAAAAGTAAGTCATCATTGTAGCCAGGGTCACCAAGTCAGAGCGGGATGTCTTCAGAGACCTCACAGGGCTCTGCTGTGGTGAATGGAGTGGTTCAT
>VXBB01020071.1:10359-25044 GCA_013399915.1 Illadopsis cleaveri
AGGATCAGCCAGTGCCACCCCAGTGCCACCAGCATCAGCCCAAAGCCTGTCCCCAAGGGCCACCTCCAGACTCCTCCTGAACACTCCCCCAGACAGGGACTCCAAACCTCCCTGGGCAGCTCATCCCAAGGCCTGACCACTCTGCCAGGGAAATTTCCTTGCCCACTCTCCAAGCTGAGCCTCCCCTGGTGCAATTTGAGGCCATTTCCTCTCCTCCTTTCCCTGCCCCTCCTGGCAGGGACTTGTGCAGAGCCACAAGGTCCCCCCTGTGCCTGCTTTTCTCCAGGCTCAGCCCCTTTCCCAGCTCCCTCAGCTGCTCCTCCCAGGCTGTGCTGATGGACTGGGAGTGCTGTGAAATCAGAATGAGGAAAGGAATGGCTGAGCTGCCTCTGTCCCCAGGGGAAAGGCAGGGATTGCACAGCCCTCAGCTCTTCTTGAGACACAGCTCTGCTCACCCCATGGCCCAGTGACTGCTGCCCTGCCCTGCTGACACCTCTGGGGACAAGGAACAGCCAGTCACACCAGCACAAATCCCAGCACTCCATTGTTGTGTCTGGGTTCACAGGAAGGAGAACAAGCCCAAACCTGAAGGGCTCAAACCTCCTGGCTCTGCTGCCTCCCTGGGATTTGGTTCCAGGGCTCAACAGCTGCCTGGGCAGTTTTTCCACTCTTGTCCCATGGAAAGGTGTGTCCTGCTCTCCCTGACACAGCAGAGTCCACGGGACCAGGAATGGGATCAGAAGGTCATGGAATCATGGAATGGTTTGGGTTGGGAAGGACCGTAAAACTCATCTGGTTCCATCCCCCTCCCACTGTCCCAGGCTGCTCCAAGCCCCAGTGTCCACCCTGGCCTTGGGCACTGCCAGGGATCCAGGGGCAGCCACAGCTGCTCTGGGCACCCTGTGCCAGGGCCTGCCCACCCTCACAGGGAACAATTCCTGCCCCAGATCCCATCCAGCCCTGCCCTCTGGCACTGGGAAGCCATTCCCTGGGTCCTGTGCCTGCAGCCCTTGTCCCCAGTCCCTCTCCAGCTCTCCTGGAGCCCCTTTAGGCCCTGAGAAGGCTCTAAAATCTCCCCAGAACCTTCTCTCCTCCAGGCTGGACAACTCAAATCACCTCCTCTCCCATCCATTTAGCACCAAGAAGTATCCCAAGGAGAGAATTTGTGTCACAGGCATTGTCCTTCCTGCTTTGTATTCTGTGGGAAGATGAGGGGGAGCCCCCATGAAGGATTTCATGGAAACAAACATTAGTAAAAAGGAAGTGTTTGCTGCCAGTTTCCCAGAAAACAAAGGGAAAACCAGAACAATCCCCTTTTCCCTGGAAAAGACTGGGAAAGCTTTGTCAAATCCCTTCCCATTTCCCTCTGGGAGCTTGAGGCCTGGCAAAACTTTTCCCCCTCAATCCCTTTTAACGAGCGTGGAAAGCTGTGGGCAGGAAAAAGAGCTGAGTCTGAAATCCCAGGAACAAATCCCTCCAAGAGCAGTCCTTGCCTTTCCTCCACCCCCCCTTTGCTGCTGTGTAGGATAATTACAGCCCATGTTTCTCATAAAACCCCATAACCCTTCGTGGGGAAGAAAAATATTGTGGCTCATGCAGCTGTGACTCAACTGGTAATTTGGGATGACAAGCAGCTCCTTGAACATCTGACTCAAGCTAATGGGAGGATATTACCCAACAGCAGCACCTTAATCAAGAGCTCTTGAAATAACATCCCAGCTCCTCGGCAAGGTTTGAAAACCCTGATTATTTTATTGGGTTTGCCAGCAGGAGCTCTTGGAGGGAGGCTCAGGGCACTTGAACAAGGCAGAAGAGCAAAGCCAAGCTCTGGTCCCACTCAGGGATCTGTGTGTGTGAAGATTTTCTCTAAAATGTGGGAAAAAATAATTAAAGGATCTTTGCATGAGGACAAGAGGCAGAGTCAGATGCAAATGCTGGGGGAGAAGCTGTCACAGATGTCCCTCTGCTCGAGCTGGAATGCAAACCACTTGAATTTCCATCATGTCTCATTGACTAATGTCTCCTAAATGCTTTTCCAAGTCTCATCTTCATGGAAAAAAAACCCCCACAAACATTAATTTTTCCTCCAGCTCTTGGAGCAGGGCCCTAATGGGTGACCCAGCACATTTTTAGGTGGGAACATTTTAAATGGGAACATTTTTCCTCATTTTCAAGCCCTCAGTCTTGACAGCTTTCTGCAAGCCAGGGCCAAAAGCCCTTGGAGACATAATTTAGGGGTGATTGTGGTGGGACTGGACGATCCTGGAGGTTTCTCCCAAGCTGGATGATTTTGGATTTTGGGATCAAAGCTTTTCTGAGTGAGCAGGCAAAGTGGAGCCCACTGAGATGTGGGAGAAGGGTGGCCAGGGATGGAAAGCCAGGAGCCATCACTCAAAGCTCATGCTCTGTGGATTTATTCCTTGGAATTTCTTCCTGCAGGGCCCAGGTGGGAGGGGAGGGGACATGGGAAGAAAAGGGAACACACCAGTGATCCTCTGTGTGAGAAAAGCAGAATAACAGAGTGGGTTTAGAGCCCAAACACAAGGCCCAGGCTCATTTCTTTCATTCAAACTCCACTGTCAGGAGCTGCCATTTGTTGGTGCTTGGCTCTGAGCCTCCCCACATCAACCAGGAGCACCAGGCTGGGAAATGAGCCCGAGTTTAGGCCAGAGAAATGAGTCAGAGCAGATAAAACGAGCTGGAGGACTGCGAAAAGGGCCACGCCATTGGAAGCTGAGGCACTGGGGAGCAAAGCCAAGCAGCAGGAGGAAGTCCAGGGGAGAAAAAAAAAATAAAAAAGGACAATCAAAAAGGAAGAGTCACCCATCTGTGTTCCATGGGATCAAAAGGAAGCAGCCACATCCATCCTCCTCCATGTGACAGCCACATCCCAGCCTTGGGACAGGCTGGAACAGCCTTGCAGAGATGCTGGGACGTGTGGACACTTCCAGGAGCTCTCTCTGATCCTGCAGGGATGGCTGCCAGGTGGAAATAATCCACGTGGATAAAAGCCTAATCACTCACTGGTGCCCAAACAAACTTTCCCTCTGCAGGAGCACACAAGGAGCCCCATTGGCATGGGATAACTTGTGGCAGCTGCCAGGAATTGCTGTTATCAGCTGGGATTATCCCAAACTGCTCCACAGGTGAGCCAGGCAAGGCCCAGCTGAGCCCAGACACGCTGGAATTGCTCCAGCAGCCAAGACAAAGCAGCTTCAAAGCCAAAGCTCAGCTTGGGTTCTGCCACCTCCCACTCCTTGGTCACTCACAGCCAAAAAATGGCCCTGGGATCAAATCCAGGGGGAAAAGGTCAACTCAGGTTTTGGAAATTTCACCTGAGCTGTCCCCACACACTGGCAGGTTGGACATTGGGTTGTTTTCCATGTGGAGCTGCAGTGTGAGATCCAAAGCTCTTAGAGAGTGTCCAAAGGATGGGGAAAGGTCTGGAGGGGCCACTTGAGGAGAGGTTGAGGGAACTTGGGATGTTCAGCTGGAGGAGCCTGAGGGAGACTTCTCAGGGGCTGCAGCTCATCCCAAGGGCAGCTCCAATTTCTGTTCCCTGGGACAGGGACATGATCCTGCTGGAGCTGGGCCAGGAGGGATTGAGGGGGCATTTTAGGGCAAGGTTCTTCCCCCAGAGGGTGCTGGGCACTGCCCAGGCTCCCCAGGGAATGGGCACGGCCCCGAGGCTGCCAGAGCTCCAGGAGCCTTTGGACAGCACTGCCAGGGATGCCCAGGGGGGATTGTTGGGGGCTCTGGGCAGGATCAGTGATCTCTGTGGGTCCCTCCAGCTCAGGATATTCCAACTCCCTCCTGTGAGGTCTATCAGCTCCTCACTAGCCTTGAAGGCCGAGGTTAATAACAAATATTAACTAATTAACTGTGTCATACGTGCTATAATTAGAGGATGCAACGAGTTGGAAGCAATCCTGCCAAGGCTGGAGCTGGGATTCCAGGGAATGATGAAGGATTCTCCCCCACACAGAACATTTGCAGAGCAGGAAAAGGCAGAGGGAACTGCTGGTTCCCAAGAGGAAAAGCAGGGAAGGAAATGTTGGGATCACTGTCTGGGTGTGAGGCCCGTGGGATGCTGCTCTGGGCTGGGCTGGGCTGATTCTGGCAGAAATCTCAGACTAAAAGCTTTCAGTGGCACTAAAACTAAGCTGAGCTCATCTCAGCTGAAGTCTAATGACCAAACTGTCCTGTTGAAGATTTATTTTTTATTTTAAAGACCTCAGAAAGCCCTGAGCTCCCTATTCCAGCAGCCACTTGAGTCACCTCAGAACCTGCGAGAGTTTCATTTGTTTCCCTTAAAATCCCAACAGCTCCTTTCCTGATCACTCCACAAGGATTGCAGCTTTTGTTTAACCCCACACAGCCTTCCTGTGAATAAAAGGAACCCTAAACGTGCCAACACTGGAAATTCAGAGGCCAGTTTTTAATTTCAAGACTTTTATTTTGTGTCTTCAACACCTGGCACTGGTGACAAGGACAATGTGAGAAATGCAGACCTGTGCAAGGGAGGTTCAGCCTGAACTCTGCTTTGGAAAGTAGGAATTTTATGGAATAGGGGAGAGCCTGTGTTCTGTAGGCACCACAGTGACCTTGGCTCAGTTTTTGGGCTGGGAATATTTCCAAGAGGTTCCTGTGTAGATCCTCTGATGCTGAAGCTGTTGATGTGGCCCTTGGGGACAGGGTTTGGGCTGATGCTGGTGGCACTGGGGTGGCACTGGCTGATCCTCAGGGGCTCTTCCCACCTTGGGGATTCCATGGAAGAAAAGCAAAAGGCACCTGCACAGCCACCAAATCTTCAGGGGGCCACAACTCCCAATTCATCTGCTGCCAGCCTCAGCACCTTGAGGGCTGTGAGGAGTCTCCAGGATGGTCCCTCCCATGCAAAGGTCAGGTTCCTCCAAAGCCAAAAGGCTGAGATGGAGTTCAGGTGAGCTTTAGAGTGACAGTCTGGAGGTGGCCCTTGGGGACAGGGTTTGGGCTGATGCTGGTGCTGCTGGGGTGGCACTGGCTGGTCCTGGAGGGCTCTCCCAGCCTTGATTCTGGGATACACCAAGCACTCCAAGGCTCTCTATCCTTGCTGCCTCCTCTTCCTCAGAAATGAAACTGAATTGAATTCTCTTTTCCTCTTTTAAATGTGTTTTGAACCATAAAACTTTTCTGTGTCCAAGGAAGGCCTGGAGGTGGCACTCAGTGCTCTGGGCTGGGGACAAGGTGGGCACAGCTGGGACTCCCTGGGCTGGGAGGGCTTTTCCAGCCTCAGGGATTTGGGGATTCTTTCAGAATTCCAGGTCCCCAGCAGGTTTCTGAAGGAGAAACTGCAGCAAAGCTGAGCCGCTGTCTCCCCCCAGTGTCGGCAGATTTTCCCTGTTGGAGTTGTGGCACACGGGATTCCCAAAGGTGAAATCACCTGGAAGCTCTGACAGCACAGCTCAGACTCCCCGTGGAATATCAGGGAACAGGCATTGGGTCAGTTTGGGAAGGGATGGGACTGGACAAGAGCTATTCTGATCCTGGAAATTATGGGATATCAACCATCCCAAGCTCTGGGGATATCTGAGCTCTGATGCTACGCTGAAATTTAGGAATGGCCTCAAACAGGAGGAAGGCAGGGCTGGATGGGATATTGGGAGAAAATTCCTGCCTGGCAGGGTGGGCAGCCCCTGGCACAGGGTGCCCAGAGCAGCTGTGGCTGCCCCTGGATCCCTGGCAGTGCCCCAGGCCAGGTTGGACACTGGGGCTTGGAGCAGCCTGGAACAGTGGGAGGTGTCCCTGCCATGGCAGGGGTGGCACTGGATGATCCTTAAAATCCCTTCCACTCCAAACTACTCTGGGATTCTAAAAATCAGGCTTGACCAGATTTGAAGTCTTTTACCTGCAAAGATTTTTCTGATTTGGCTACAGAGGCAGGAACGTGATAATTTGCAGGATTTCTGAGGAGAATCCTCACAGCTCCTTCCCCCATATTCAGGGGCAAAAAAAGAGCATTAATTCCCTTCTTGCCCATCTCTGGCAGGGATGATTTTAAGCCAGATTTGATTGCTTTGGGTACTAAATTGTGCCCAGTGGCTTTGGAGGTAAATCGAGTTGTAAAGGGAGATTGTGTCCCTTTGGTTCTGCTCACAGAGCGGTAGTTGAAAAACTAAAAAAAAATACCTCATAATTGTTATTTTTTAATAGAAAAATCTGCTCTGGAGAGGCTTAAAACTCCAGACTGGGGCTAATATCTAAAAATAACCAGTGACTGCCCAGAGCCAAGCCACTGGTGTCACCAGAGCTGGTGTCACCATTCCCTGGGGAGCTTTGGGGGAGTGGCTCCACCAGAATTCCTGTGTTTCCCTCAGGGAAGGTGGGCACCAGGCTGTTCTCACTGACACCACAAGTATTGAATTCAATTCCTCCCCCCCAGCTCACCTTGGCATGCACAGGTGAGTGTTGGCAGCAGAGGGGAATTGCTGGATTCTCTGGGATTTGGGAATTCCCGGGCCTGGCAGCCCTGAGGCTGCTGGAGCAGGATATTTCTCTGGGATCCAGCAGGATGTTGCACAGCAGGGTATTTCTCTGTGCTAGGAATGGGTTTCTGCACTGCTTTTGTTCTCCAGTCTCCAAGGAGACAGCAGGAGAAGGGAGATTTTAACATCCCTGCAGTTCCACGGAGTGATTCCAGCAGGGCCAGAGCTCCTGAGCATCCCCGGCCCTCCCCACTCAGCTGAGAGCTGGGGCCCAGAGCTTCTCCAACCTCTTCCCTCCTCTCCCCACTCCACTGGCAAATTCCTGCTCCTCCTTAACTCCCAGAAGGGTCTGGGAAGTGCTTTGGAATGGAAATGGGAATGTAAAGGGAAAGGTACTTGAGGCACTGCCACACCTGAGCCTTTCTCGCTGTATTTCTGTGTTTCTCTGTTGATTAACCTCAATCTGCTCTGGAGCCAGGCTGGGAGAGCTGGGAATGTCCAGCCTGGAGAAGGAGAAGCTGCAGGGAGAGCTCAGAGCCCCTGGCAGGGCCTAAAGGGGCTCCAGGAGAGCTGGAGAGGGACTGGGGACAAGGGATGGAGGGACAGGACACAGGGAATGGTTTAAAACTCTAAGAGGTAGGGTTAGATGGGATCTTGGGCAGGAATTGTTCCCTGGGAGGGTGGAGAAGCCTTGGAATGAAATTCCCAAAAAGCTGTGTCTGCCCTTGGATCCCTGGCAGTGCCCAAGGGCAGGTTGGACACTGGGGCTTGGAGCAGCCTGGGACAGTGGCAGGCGTCCATGGAAGGGTGGGACAAGGTGATTTTAGGTCTTTTCCAAGCCAAACCATTCCAGGATTCCACAGCCAATGATTTGGTGGCACTGCCCAGGCAGGAAGAGCTGCCCCCAGGCTGAGCAGAAAGCAGAACCAAGGAGAGTTCTCAGGATAAACCTCCCAGGAAACTTCCTTCAGGTGACACCGTGACTTCCATGGATCCAGGGAAGTCTTGGATGCACAAAGCTCCTGGAAAAGCTCCTGGAAAAGCTCCTGGAAAAGCTCCTGCTGACCCTTCCAGGCAACAGCTGCCAAAGCTGCACTGAGCCCTCTTCACTTCCTTCTGCCTCTCCATGAAGTTTGGAGCCTCCCAGGATGGATCCAGAGCGTTTTTCTCCTCAACTTTTTGTCCCTCCAGAGTGTTTTCCTCTTCCATCCCAACCACCTCCTTGCAGCTGATCCCCTGCAGCTCCAATTCTTTGAGGAAGCAGCAGCCAAGTTTATTTTTTGATTTTTTTATTTTCTAAACAAAGGGTTTTTTTATTGCACAAATAGAGGCTCAGATGCTTTGCTGTACACAGAAAAAAGGAGATAATTTAAGTGTCACTCTGAGGTTACACATCCTTCTTTTCCAGGAAGGCTTCATCCTCCTGGGAAGGGAATCCAAGTGTCAGGAACCTGCAGGGTGGGGAGAGAGCAGTGAGAACAGCAGGCAGGGGGGAATTCCTCCCTCTTAATCCCAGAATTTAGGAAGGACAGGGCCTCTGCTGGGCAGCTCTGGGGACTGGGAAGGGAATTTCCAAGGGTCACCTGCTGGGCACTGAGGTTTCTTTGTGTGATGATGCTGGTGCAGAATCCCTGGAGCTGTGGGGTTTGCCACACAGAATTCCCTGGGATAACCCTGCACAGAATCCCAGAATCCCAGACTGGTTTGGCTTAGAGGGATCTTCAAACTCATCCCATCCACTCCTGCCATGGGCAGGGACACCTCCCACTATCCCAGCTTGCTCCAAGCCCTGTCCAACTTCTCCTTTTTCATGCCAAAATCTGCCCCCAAGCCAAGTCCTGAATCTTCTGGAAACAGGAGAATGAAAAAAAAAAACCCCTTTGGTTTTGTTGTTTTGGGGGTTTTTGTTTGGTTGGTTGGTTGGTTTTGGGGTTTTTTTTGTTCTGTGTAAATAGAAAAAACTTTGTTCCCATGGTTATTCCCAGGGCCTCATTTCTAGGCACAATTCCCAATCCCTGGGAAGAAAGGGAATAAAACAGTGACAGAGTGGAAATCAAAATCAAAGAAAGATTTGAAGAACTGAGAAGTGTCTTTGGATGGGAGGGGATGACCTCAGAAAGGGAAATAAGATTTTATTTCAATAAAGAACAACATGACATCCAACTCCCACTGAGCTTCCAAAGGGCAGGCAGGAATAGAATTCCCATTTTGCTGCAGCACAGGGAGAAGTGAAGCAAACTGCTCCAAAAATGACAAGCAAGGCAGGGAATAGAATCCAAGCACCAGGCAGGACTCGTTCTGCTCATGGATTTGCTCCAAGAGAGCAGAGATTGCTTCAACTTTGGGAACACAGGGGAGGAACTCGGGAATTTCAGAATGAAAAATCCCAAATTTAGGGGATTTTTTAATGGAAGCAAGGAGAAAAAATGTGCATTTTTGTCAGAGAATTCTACATGGTGGCTGTTCCACGGCATAACCTGTCCCTTTGGGAATTCCAGGTGTGAAATTTGCCCTTTCCAGCTCATCCACCCTCAAGCTGTCAATTATTGCTCTCATCTAGAAAGGCTGATTATTTTCCTCTCTTTGTTTTGTGACTTTAAGGCCCAGAGTTCTGTTTGCAGCATCCTGCCTGGCTGCTCCCCTGCAGGTATTCCCAATTTATCCCCCTCTTTGTGCCATCAGGCATAAAAATCCCAGGCAGATAAAACCAGAGAGGGAACACTGGGCTAAAATATCCTCAAACAGGACAGAGGTTTGTGCAAATCCCACAGAGAATGAGTGAGCAAACCCCCCTGAAACATCCCAAATATTCCAATATTCCAGGTCTAACTGCACATTCCCAATCAATCCCACTGGGATGAACAATGCCATTGTCAAAGCCCAGGAACTGGGATCAGTTCCATACCTGAGGCACTCCTCACTCCTCTCACTCATCTTTCTTCTCTGCTTCTGCTTTCAGTTTCTCTTCACGTTCCCTCTTCAGTTTCTCCTCAATTTTCTTGCTCTGGTACATTTTGACTCCAGCAAAGGCCAAGCAAAGGATCAAAGTTTTAGCTGCCAAAATGTACATCAGCAGTGGGAAGTTCTCCAGAGCCTGGAATGCCAAAGAATCTATTTAGGCACTTCTGGAACACTTGGACAGTTAAAAATTAATTTATGGGGATGTTCTGCATCTTCCATTCCAATAGGAACTCTCCTGTCTCTCCATGGTTTTTTATTTCTCTGGGAAAATAAACCAGGCAGATCAAGAAAGCCAAAGAAAAATCCCCTTCCTTCAAGTCCTGAACTCCTTTTGCTCATTTCCCAGCAATGTTTGCACCACCTGGAGCTGAAAAAAGGGAAGAATGGAGTATTTCAGGGAACTTGTGAAAGTGGAAATGCTGCTGAACAATCCCCACAAGTGATGGATCCCAGCTCTCAGATGGGACCCTCAAAAACACTCCAGGAAATCTTAATTCATAGCAATTGTGTAATGAACCTGCTCAGACATGGAAGGTGCAGATAAATACCTTTAAACTGGGAGGGAAGTAAAAAAATCCACAACTTCCAAGGATTGTTGTAGCAGTTTTGACTGCCTGGAATTGCACAGAGTGTTTCAATGCTAGAAAAACATGAAGCTGAGAGGAAAATTAAATGGAAATGGGTGCTGGGCACTGAGCAGGATCCCCAGGGATGGGGTGGGATTGTTGAGGGGGCTGTGCAGGGCCAGGGCTTGGGCTGGGAGATCAGGATATTCCATGGCTCTGTGGCAACTCTGAGAACTTGGAATTAAAGCCCTGCTCCCTGAGGATCTCCTCAAGCTGTCAGGACACCATCCAAGCCCTGAATTCAGGCCAAGCCTTGTGTCCATGCAGCAGCAGGGAGTTTGGAAAAAAACACCACCAGGCTCTGTCAATCTCCCCACAATCACAGAGGCAACAGCTCTGAGCCCACAGCTCTGCAACACCAGGGCAGGGGAGGCAGGGCTGGGGGAAAAGTTGGATTTAATCTGCTCAAATTGTTAATTATAGACCCATGGAATGGTTTGGGATGGAAGGGACCTTAAAACCCACCCAGTGCCACCCCTGCCATGGCAGGGACACCTCCCACTGTCCCAGGCTGCTCCAAGCCCCAGTGTCCAACCTGGCCTTGGGCACTGCCAGGGATCCAGGGGCAGCCACAGCTGCTCTGGGCACCCTGTGCCAGGGCCTGCCCACCCTGCCAGGGGGGAAATTTTTCCCAATATCTGATCTAAACCTGTCATTTTTCACTTTGAAGCCATTCCCTGTGTCCTGTCCCTGCAGCCCTTGGCAATTGTCTCTCTCCAGGTTTCCTGCAGCTCCTTCAGGCCCTGCAAGGCCACCCTGAGCTCAGCCCAAAGCTTCTCCTGTCCAGGCTGAACAATCCCAGCTGTGCCAGCCTTTCCTCCCAGCAGAGCTGCTCCATCCCTCTGCTCATCCTGGAGCCTCCTCTGGACTCTCTCCAGCAGCACCATGCATATTCCCTGCTCCAACACTTGTGGTGCCTGACACAAGATCCTGCAGAGCTTTCACGGCCCCAAAACTCCAAAAATCCACTGGAGAAATTCCCCTCCAGTAACAAAAGCAGCTGAGGGAAGAGCAGCCAGAGAAAAACCTGGAAAGAGGAAAGGCAGGAGGAGCAGGGATGAGCAGAGCTCTGCTGAGCTCAGGGCTAACATGTGAGGCCCCAACAGCAAACCCTGGGGCAGGGAAGGACAACAACAAATCCCCAAGAAATGCTGAGAGTTTGGGGGTTAAACAGCCCTCCCCTGGGAAAGGAATCAGCAGAACCCACCCAACACATCCCACAGGGAAAGAGCAGCAATCCCTGCCTTGGGAATGTGCTCCAGCCTCACCTGCCAGTTAAAGGCCACCATCTCCACTTGGGGGGGGTCACACTCCTGGAGGGACAGGGCAGGGCAGCAGCATCTGGGAGAAATGGGAAACAAAGCAGAAGGAACTACTGGATGAATGGGAAATAAAGCAGAAATGAACTACTGGATAAACGAGAAATAAAGCAGAAATGAACTACTGGATAAATGAGAAATAAAGCAGAAATGAACTACTGGATAAATGAGAACTAAAGCAGAAATGAACTCTTGGAGAAGTGGGAAACAAAGCAAAATGAACTACTGGATGAATGGGAAATAAAGCAGAATGAACTCTTGGAGAAATTGGAAATAAAGCAGGATGAACTCTCGGAGAAATGGAAATAAAGCAGAATGAACTCTTGGAGAAGTGGGAAACAAAGCAGGGTGAACTCTTGGAGAAATGGAAATTAGAAGAGAATTAGGCAAGCTGCTAATTAGCCCACCCTGCCCCCCTGAGGGGCTGATCCCCAGCAATCCCCAGTGACCTGCAGGGCCTTGGTGGGGCTGAGTGACAGCAGCAGGACAGAGCAGGTGCTGGGGCTGCAATTCCACATGCTGGCAGCTGCCCCATGGAAAGCAGGCTGCCTTTGGAGGCTGGAGCTGTGTGTGCCCCTCCTGCCTGCCTGTGCTGGGATCTGAGGGACACAGAGCCCCACAGGAGCTGCCCTGGGCCTTCCTGGAGGGTTTCTAAGCCCACCTGCTCTGTCTGCAGCCTGAACATCTCATTAATGCCCTAATTTATCAGTCCTCTGTGATTGATTAATTGAACTCTCTGTACTAACAGTGTATAAATGTGGAGGTTGGCAAACCAAGCACTCCCTGGAGCCCTGAGTGGTCACCAACCATTCCAGAGCTGAATTCCTGGGATGAAAAGCCTGCTCCAGGCTGCAGCACTGCCCTGGGCTCCCTGCTCCACCTTTTCAGCTGCTGGAATCCAAATTAACCCCTGGAGGACTTTCCTGTCCATGGAACAGGAGTGGAACAGCAGGAGGGAACACTCCTGCACCGAGAAAAGCTGGGCTGAATAGATCAGCACCACACCAGGGAGCTGCTGCTGAGCTTCCTGCAGAAATTAAATGTTCTTGCAGCTCCTGTCCTGCTCAGTTTCTGGGCAGATGTTCTAATTTCTCCAGCCAGAGCATCCTCCCCTCTCCTTTTCCCTCTCACCCTGCTGAGAGGCCTCTGGAAACATTCCCACTCCTCCAGAGATCTCTGTGACCAAGATCCAACTGTACCAAAGCCACCACCAAATTCCTGTTGATCAGTCACTATTTCTGTGCTGATCCTGATTGTGCAGCTCCTGATCCTGCTGAGAAAACATCAGGGTGGTCCTGAACTGAGGCAGTGCTGTTACACCTGCAAAAAAATTTATTTTCACTTCATGGGATCATGGAATGGGCTGGGTTGGGAAAGCCCTTGGAGATCATCCCCTGCCATGGCAGGGACACCTCCCACTGTCCCCTATGTCCAACCTGGCCTTGGGCACTGCCAGGGATCCAGGGGCAGCCACAGCTGCTCTGGGCACCCTGTGCCAGGGCCTGCCCACCCTGCCAGGGAACAATTCCTGCCCCAGATCCCATCCAGCCCTGCCCTCTGGCACTGGGAAGCCATTCCCTGGGTCCTGTCCCTGCAGCCCTTGGAAAAAGTCTCTTTTCATGTTTCTTATAATCCCAAAATGTTTCCCAGAGCTGAAATGTGGGATGCTCTGTCCCCACAGTGTCCTGTGCAGCTGGAACTGAGTGGGAATGTCACTGCTGCCTCCAGGCTGCATTCCCACATCCCACCAGCCCCCAGGGGCCAAGCACTTCTCCCCATCTCATCTCTTGGCTTTTCCAGGCTCCATCTGATCCCAGCCCTTATCAAATCACTTGAAACCTCAGGATGGAATAAAGCAGGTGAAGCTGCAGCACAGGGCAGGGAGAACAAAGTGGGAAGAGGGGAGAAAGTGGGAAAAGGGGAGAATTTTGCCCAGAGCAGCTGTGGCTGCCCCTGGATCCCTGGCAGTGCCCAAGGCCAGGTTGGACATTGGGGCTTGGAGCAGCCTGGGATTAATGGAAGGTGTACCTCCCCATGGAACTGGATGAGCTTTGAAATCCCTTCCAATCCAAACCATTCCAGGATTCTAGGAGTCCCTTCACACTTGAAAAACACCACTTAGGAGCACTGAGGTCATCAGTGCAAGAGCAAAAAGCTCCAACGCTGCTTTTTTTCAAGGTTGGGATATCTTAAAAGCCCACAGGGCAAATAAACAGCTGGAATTCTGTGTTTGCCTTTCCCCAGGAGATAAGGCCCAGATAGGAGCTGGGAACACATCCACAGGCAGGCATTGTTCCTTGCCCAGGAACAGGCAGGGCCTGGGCCCCACACAAGGGCACTGCTGCCTCCCCTCACCTGCCAGGAGCTCCTGTGAGGAGGGGCAGCAGCACCAGGCTCTGCCAGGTGTTCCCTGACAGATGCTCCAGGCTGGGATAAAATGGCACCAGGCTCACCTGGATTCCCTGGGATTCCCTGCCAGGCACTACCTGCTCACTCCCAGCTGTCCCCTGGAGTTTTATTCCTTAACAAAGGGCTCTGCTGTGCTCATCAGCAGAGCCTCCCACTGGGGCTGCCCCTGGATCCCTGGAAATGTCCCTGGCCAGGCTGGATGGGGCTTGGAGCAGCCTGGGACAGTGCAAGGTGTCCCTGCCCATGGCAGGGGTGGCACTGGATGGGCTTTAATGTCCCTCCCAACCTAATCCAGTCTGGGATTTTATGATTTTTGTTTTGGGCCTTATTTTTTTGTGGGGAGCAGGGGAGTGGTTGGGAATGTGGATTCATTTTTGGCCAGTAAAATTGAGAGAACTGAAGCAGATCAGACTCCTCAAGATGGGAAAGAGGAGAGGGTTTGTCCAGATCACACCTCAGGGCTGTGCCAGCAATTCCCTGTGAACCCCAAATGCTCTGGGATCCTCTGCATGCACAGCAGGTCCCTCATCCCCCAGGGCTGTGTCCCTCAGGGAGGGCTGCACCACATTCCCAGAGCTTGGGATTAGCTCCAATTCCAGCCCCAGGATCTCTGCCCAGCTCTGCCTTGTGCAGCAGCCCCACAGCTGGGCCCCAGGCACGTGGGAGGCCTGTGCTGGAGCAGGCAATTGAATCCCAGCCCCTGGATTGCAGATCTCCACAGGAACCACAGCCAGCCCACGCTCTCAGGGCATTGTCTGCAGAGCACGGCCAGTCCTGGGGCTCCACACAACATCCACAGCACCCAAAAACCCTCCTGGGGCACCACCAACATCCACAGCACCCAAAAACCTTCCTGGGGCACCAACAACATCCACACAACATCCAAAAACCCTCCTGGGGCACCAC
>VXBB01020071.1:30162-45648 GCA_013399915.1 Illadopsis cleaveri
AGATCCCATTCCCACACTGATCCCATTCCCATCAGATCCCATTCCCACACTGATCCCATTCCCACACAGATCCTATTCCCATGAGATCCCATTCCCATCAGATCCCATTCCCACACGGATCCCATTCCCACCCAGGCTGTCCCACTTTAATGTGGGCAATTCCTTCAGTTCTCCAGCCAGCCAAGCCCTAAAACCTGTGGAAATCTTCCCCCAAAATGCCTTTGTTCCCAGTCCAATCCTCAAGAACGAGGAGTACACTGCATCCAAGGGGAAGAGGCAGTGAATTCTCATTGCTAATGAGAAATTTGGGATGTCTTTCAATTCAGGAATTCAGGAATTCAGCCTTGTGTGCACACAGGGATTCAGGTACACGCACAGGTGGATCTCTCTGCAGTTATACCCTCATACATGCTCAAATTAAGGTCATTAAAGAGACTAAATGAGAAAATATAAATACAAACTGCATTTACTTTGTAAAATCTGTTTTTTTCCTTGATTTACATCAAAAATTGCTATCATTTTTCCAGAGAAAATAGACTTGCTAACAGCCACTTACCTTTGCTGAGTCCTTCCCTAAGGAGATTGAGAACACTCAGGATTTTCCAACTCCACTGGATAATGGGATGAAACTCCCAAAAAGAGCAGGGATGTCTTTAAGGAGCCTCCAGCCTGCACAAGGCTGTGAAATGAATGCCTTGCACTGCATGCTGTATGTTTATATTAAATTAAAAGCAAAATCTAATCTCACCTGGAAAGTCAAATATTGGCTGACAGCTTGCATCAGTCATCCTGTCGGATCTGGGAATGAGCCCTTGTGCTGATTGCTGCAAGTTTAGATATTGGAAAAGAGCTTTCCTGGGGATAAACAGGGATGCAGGCCCATTTTTGGTGAGCCACAAGAGCAGAAGTGAGCTCTGTAAAATAATAATATTAAGAATTATTAGAGAAGATTCTTGGCTGGGGGGGAGTGGGTGGGCAGGCCCTGGCACAGGGTGCCCAGAGAAGCTGTGGCTGCCCCTGGATGTGTCCAACAAGAGAATGGGACTTGGAACAACCTGGGATGGTGGAATGGGATGATCTTTAAGGTCCCTTCCAACCTGAATCAATTCATGTTTCTATGAATAAAGCAGTAGTATCAGCAGTGATAAGAACAATAATTTAAGAACAATAATTTCTTTTGCTGATCTGGGCACAAGAGGTGACCACTGAGCAGTCAGGCTGCTCAACACCCAAATTTTCCCTTCCCCTCCTTTTCCTTTTCCTTTTCCTTTTCCTTTTCCTTTTCCTTTTCCTTTTCCTTTTCCTTTTCCTTTTCCTTTTCCTTTTCCTTTTCCTTCCCTTTTCCTTTTCCTTTTCCTTTTCCTTTTCCTTTTCCTTTCCCTTTCCCTTCCCCTTTCCCTTTCCTTTTCTCTTTTTTTTCTTCCCCCAGGATCAGGATCAACACTTCCATGCCCTTGCTGGAGAAGCAAATCCTCACAGCCAGCCAGGAGCTGCCTCTCAGAGTTCTGCTCTGTGGGCTCCTCACTCATGAGCTGGAGCAGGAAAAGACAAAAACTTCCTAAAAAAACCCCAGAAAACCAAATCAAAAGGAAAAAAAAAAAATGGAGAATGAATGAGTGTTGACTTTCTGGCAAACAGCACATGACAAACTGCCACCTCTGACAGGCTCTGAGACACCTGAGAGAGCAGGAATTTGCTCAGGGAAATGAGACCACGTCAGGAGCATCAGCAGCAGCACCTGCTCTGCTGGGGACATCCAGGGATGGGGGATTATGGTGGGACTGAGGTGCAAAATTCTCCCCAAGCACTTGGGCTGGGACAGGACTGGCTGTAAAAAACCATATTTTCATTTTACAGCCAGTCCTGCCTAAGGAATGTTATCTTTGAGGGGCAGGAAGGCAGCGTGGAGTGACCCTGAATCCACAGAGAGAAGGAGATTTGCTCCTGCCGTGGAAAAGTGCTGATCCATGAGGAAACCCTCAGCACAGTTCCTGCTCTCCTTGCCCCTGGAGATGCTCTGAAACCTCCCAGCACGGGGATGAGCTGCTGGCAGCATTTCCTCCTGATCCCACACTTTTCCTGGCAGGTTCCCTTGGCTCTGCCCCTGGAAGTCCAGGGAGCTGGCACAGCTTCTGCGTGCTCTGAGGAAGCCCAGAGGGACCTCCCTGTGCTGTGCACAGACATTCCCTGGCTGCTCCCAGCTGGATAAAGTCACTTGGAGCTCTTTTATCTGGCTATGGAAATGAGAAAAGAGCCTGGAAGTTCTCAAGTTCAGGAATAACTGCCCATAACGTGGTGAAATTTATCCCTCCCTCAAACCCTGTCTTCTAGCAGCTGTTCCTGGCCAGGCCTGCTCCAAATAAAACCAGAGATTCCCTGAATAATCCCAGTCTGCTGCGTGTCCCCCTGAAGGTCACTTTGCTCAGGGTTTGCTGACTCTGGAGAGCAATGAGCTGGTCAAGGACAGACAGGGTGGGAATGACTGAACAGGAGGAGGAGCAGAGAAATGTCTTGGGCAGGAAAGGTGGGAACCCTCATATTAGTCTGGAATGGAGACTGATGCCAAGCAAAATGCTCCTGATCTCATGGAATAATGGAATCATGGAATTCCTGAGTGGGAAGGGATCACCCAGTGCAGCTCCTGTCCCTGCCCAGACCCCCAACAATCCCCCCTGGGCATCCCTGGCAGTGCTGTCCAAAGGCTCCTGGAGCTCTGGCAGCCTCGGGGCCGTGCCCATTCCCTGGGGAGCCTGGGCAGTGCCCAGCACCCTCTGGGGGAAGAACCTTGCCCTAAAATCCACCCTCAATCCCTCCTGGCCCAGCTCCAGCCAGGATCCTGTCCCAGGGAGCAGAGTGTCATGATCTGGAGGCCTTTTCCCACCTAAATGATTCTGTGATTCTTCTGAATGGCAGAAGATTGTTATTAATAATGATCTCCCCCGGAGATCTGATCTCCCTTCAGAGGAGTCTTCAGTGCACTTGATCCCTTTTTTTTCCCCCAATATTCCATTGTTTCCCTGCATCATCTTCAATAAACAAACTTTGCACTTTGGATGCCTTGCACTCTCCAGGCTGGGTTATCTTTTTAATTGAGGAAACCCTTTGGAATTGCTTCTTTCTTATGGGACAGTTCTTCCATCTCCTGGGGTCTTTGACTTCTGAGTGGGTCAACCATTGGGTTATTTTGGTTTCCTGAGAGATCTTGAGACTTCATTTAATGTTAAAGAGTTTCATCCCCTGCTATGACACTTTGGGTTTGTTTGACCCCCATCTTTCCCCATAGAATCAGAGGAACAGCTGATCTGCTGCAATGCTGCTGCTTTCCAGAGGGATCCTGACAGGCTGCCCCAAAATATTCATATCTGGTAAAAACCTGTCTCTAGATATTCCAGTAGCTCCAAGGCTGAAGGTCAGAGACCACATCAGGATGCACTGTCCTTAATTCCTGGTGGGGAGGGACACCTGGGATGGTCCTTTGTGGCTATACAAAAATCCCAGAGTCACAGAATCCCAGAATCACCAGGAGACTTTTATGGTCATCCAGCATCAGCCCAAAGCCTGTCCCCAAGGGCCACCTCCAGACTCCTCCTGAACACTCCCCCAGACAGGGACTCCAAACCTCCCTGGGCAGCTCATCCCAAGGCCTGACCACTCTGCCAGGGAAATTTCCTTGCCCACTCTCCAAGCTGAGCCTCCCCTGGTGCAATTTGAGGCCATTTCCTCTCCTCCTTTCCCTTGGGACACGGCAGAAGAGACCTCACTGTGCCCTCAGGTCAGGGAGTGGTGGAGAGCAATGAGGTCCTGCCAAGAAAAGCTCTGCAGCCTCATCCCAGGCTGCAGGGATGGAGAAATCTGAGGCAGGAGGAGGCTGCAGTGCCCAGCTCTGTTGCTATGGTTTTATGTGTTGCTGTTGCAAAAGCTTCAGAGGATGAATGAGGGTGTTGGCTGCAGGGAGCGTTGAACTGAAAAAGCAAACACGGACATTTCTGGCTGGGAAGAGCAGACGTGACACCTGAAATGCTCAGGGGTGTGTGTGCCTCAGAGGGGAAGAGAAACTTGAGGTGCCCACACTGATCCCTTTGAAATATTGGGGGGTTCCCCATTCTTTCAGCTGTAATGAAAATATTGGTGGTGCACCTAAGCTGCAACAACCTGTGGGTACCTGAGGGCAATGTCTGCTCAAAACATCATGAAAGGCAAAGCAAATGACTGACAACAGCAATAGCTTGAGGGTTTGGGGGTTTGGTTTATTTAACTGGTTAGCTGTGGGTTTTTTTCACAGTTTGGAAGGGTTGGAAGGGATCTTGAAGATCATCCAGTGCCCCCCCTGCCATGTCAGGGACACCTGCCACTGTCCCAGGCTGCTCCAAGCCCCAATGTCCAACCTGGCCTTGGGCACTGCCAGGGATCCAGGGGCAGCCACAGCTGCTCTGGGCACCCTGTGCCAGGGCCTGCCCACCCTGCCAGGGAACAATTCCTGCCCCAGATCCCATCCAGCCCTGCCCTCTGGCACTGGGAAGCCATTCCCTGGGTCCTGTCCCTGCAGCCCTTGTCCCCAGTCCCTCTGCAGCTCTCCTGGAGCCCCTTTAGGCCCTGGGAGGGCCTCTGAGATATATGAGAAGTACAAATATCACCAAGGACAGTCACACAGCAAGGTCCTGTCTGTCCCCACCTCCCCTCTGCTTCCATGGAGTGGAAAACCTGAATCCAGAGCTCCTCTGCCATCAGTGGCTGGAACCAGCAGCACTGGTGGTGTGGAGGCCCCACTGTTCCTCACATCCCTTGTCCAAGCTGTGAGCTGGACCCTCTGCTCTGATCTTTACACATTTGACAGCCACACTCTCTGAGTCCTGGCAATAAAAGGGGGCCCTGATCCATCACATTCAAATGGTTTTTTTTGTTGTCCTGGCATTTGCTGGGATAAACACAACCTGTGGAGCTGAAGCCTCACTGAAGGTCCCTCACAAGAGAGCCCTGGAGGGGCTGGAGGGTGTCCAGGGCAGGGAAGGGAGCTGGGGAAGGGGCTGGAGCCCCAGGAGGGGCTGAGGGAGCTGGGCCAGGGGCTGAGCCTGGAGAAAAGGAGGCTCAGGGGGGACCTTGTGGCTCTGCACAAGTCCCTGCCAGGAGGGGACAGCCGGGGGGGTCGGGCTGTGCTCCCAGGGAACAGGGACAGGAGGAGAGGGAAGGGCCTCAGGCTGGGCCAGGGGAGGCTCCGCTTGGACAGCAGCAGGAATTTCCCCATGGAAAGGGTGCTCAGGCCTTGGCAGGGGCTGCCCAGTAGACGGATCCCTGGAGGGATTTCAAAGCCATGTACATGTGACTCTTTGGACCCTGGTTTTGGGGTGGACTTGGTGTTGCTCTGTTACACTTTGGACTCCATCATGTTACAGGTCTTTTCCAACCTAAACCATTCTGTGATTCCAGGTTCTCTCCACTTCCACACAAGACTCCAGAGACAGGCGAGTGAGGCTGCAGATGGTACCAGAGGGCCAAAGGACCGTGGTTTGGCCTCAAGGAGACCTGAGATTTCATTTGGGATTGCAGTGGGAAACAGTTGCCAGAACCTGCAGCCCAGGTGTGCAATGGTCACCGTCATCCCATCCCACCTGCCACTTGTCACAATCAACCCCTCCAGAGCCTGGGGTTTCGAGGGAATGGAAACTGGGAGAGGCAGCCCTGCCAAGTCCCCATTTTCCTGCCAAGTCCCCATTTTCCTGCCAAGTCCTGTCCTCCCAAAGCAGAGGGAGGCAGAGCAGTAGTTGCAGCACCAGGCCCCGGGTTTGGCAGGAGGCAGGGCCCTGCCAGAGGCCACTGATTGCCACAGCTCCCGTGGGCAGGGACAGCTCAGTGTCTGACAGGGCTGAATTCCCACGGCAGCACTCCTGCTTTCCTGTCTCATTCCTTCTCCTCTCATCTCCTCACCACAGTGGCCTGGGAGCTGGATCCAAGTCCTGAATCTCCTGATTCACCTTATCCCCTCCTCCCTTCACACTGCTGAGCTGTGGGGCCTTCGTGCCACCGGACACTGGAGGTGCAAACATTCCAGAAGAGGTTGATTCACAGAGGGAAAATGCATCCAGAGGGCTTGAGTAAAAGGACATCGTGTCTAGTCCCAGCAGAGGATTAGTCTGGGGAGGTGTGACCACATGCCTGCCCCACTTGCATGTCCTTCCTTAATCCCTCAGGTTTCTCCATCCCCTAGATGGATTTCTTCACCTAAAACCTCCCCACCCTGTCTGGGAAAGGGGAGGGAGAGGCGGGAAAGAGGAGGGTGGGAAAAGGAAAAAATTGCATGTGGGGATCAAGCTGTCCATGGGAAACAGAGGAGACCAAGGAAGGATGCAAAGGTCACCTGGATGCTCCTGTCAGACCTTCCCTTCTGGGACAAAGGTGCTGGGACTTCATGGAGCTTTGGATGGGACAAGGGGGATAAAAAGAGGAGAGCAGGGGAGCAGCCAGAGCCTTTCTAGAAGGTTCTTTGGGGTTCAGAAGAGAAATCACAACCTGCCCCCCTCAGGGTGCTCTGTGTGCCAGAGTGTCCCTCTTGGACTCATGGCTGAGCTAGGAGGGACATCCTGTGTTGGTGTTCCATGGACGTTGGTGTATTCCATGGACATTGGTGTATTCCATGGACATTGGTGTATTCCATGGATGCTGGTGTATTCCATAGATGTTGGTGTATTTTGTGGATGTTGGTGTATTCCATGGATGCCAGTGTATTCCATGGATGTTGGTGTANCCAGTGTATTCCATGGATGTTGGGCCATTCAATTGATTTTGGGTGTATTCTGTGGTTGGTGTATTCCGTGGATATTGAGGCATCCCATGGATATTGGTGTATTCCATGGATGCTCGTGTATTCCATAGATGTTGGTGTATTTTGTGGACGTTGGTGTATTCCATGGATGCTCGTGTATTCCATAGATGTTGGTGTATTTTGTGGACGTTGGTGTATTCCATGGATGCTCGTGTATTCCATAGATGTTGGTGTATTTTGTGGACGTTGGTGTATTCCATGGATGCTCGTGTATTCCATAGATGTTGGTGTATTTTGTGGACGTTGGTGTATTCCATGGATGCTCGTGTATTCCATAGATGTTGGTGTATTTTGTGGACGTTGGTGTATTCCATGGATGCTCGTGTATTCCATAGATGTTGGTGTATTTTGTGGACGTTGGTGTATTCCATGGATGCTCGTGTATTCCATAGATGTTGGTGTATTTTGTGGACGTTGGTGTATTCCATGGATGCTCGTGTATTCCATAGATGTTGGTGTATTTTGTGGACGTTGGTGTATTCCATGGATGCTCGTGTATTCCATAGATGTTGGTGTATTTTGTGGACGTTGGTGTATTCCATGGATGCTCGTGTATTCCATAGATGTTGGTGTATTTTGTGGACGTTGGTGTATTCCATGGATGCTCGTGTATTCCATAGATGTTGGTGTATTTTGTGGACGTTGGTGTATTCCATGGATGCTCGTGTATTCCATAGATGTTGGTGTATTTTGTGGACGTTGGTGTATTCCATGGATGCTCGTGTATTCCATAGATGTTGGTGTATTTTGTGGACGTTGGTGTATTCCATGGATGCTCGTGTATTCCATAGATGTTGGTGTATTTTGTGGACGTTGGTGTATTCCATGGATGCTCGTGTATTCCATAGATGTTGGTGTATTTTGTGGACGTTGGTGTATTCCATGGATGCTCGTGTATTCCATAGATGTTGGTGTATTTTGTGGACGTTGGTGTATTCCATGGATGCTCGTGTATTCCATAGATGTTGGTGTATTTTGTGGACGTTGGTGTATTCCATGGATGCTCGTGTATTCCATAGATGTTGGTGTATTTTGTGGACGTTGGTGTATTCCATGGATGCTCGTGTATTCCATAGATGTTGGTGTATTTTGTGGACGTTGGTGTATTCCATGGATGCTCGTGTATTCCATAGATGTTGGTGTATTTTGTGGACGTTGGTGTATTCCATGGATGCTCGTGTATTCCATAGATGTTGGTGTATTTTGTGGACGTTGGTGTATTCCATGGATGCTCGTGTATTCCATAGATGTTGGTGTATTTTGTGGACGTTGGTGTATTCCATGGATGCTCGTGTATTCCATAGATGTTGGTGTATTTTGTGGACGTTGGTGTATTCCATGGATGCTCGTGTATTCCATAGATGTTGGTGTATTTTGTGGACGTTGGTGTATTCCATGGATGCTCGTGTATTCCATAGATGTTGGTGTATTTTGTGGACGTTGGTGTATTCCATGGATGCTCGTGTATTCCATAGATGTTGGTGTATTTTGTGGACGTTGGTGTATTCCATGGATGCTCGTGTATTCCATAGATGTTGGTGTATTTTGTGGACGTTGGTGTATTCCATGGATGCTCGTGTATTCCATAGATGTTGGTGTATTTTGTGGACGTTGGTGTATTCCATGGATGCTCGTGTATTCCATAGATGTTGGTGTATTTTGTGGACGTTGGTGTATTCCATGGATGCTCGTGTATTCCATAGATGTTGGTGTATTTTGTGGACGTTGGTGTATTCCATGGATGCTCGTGTATTCCATAGATGTTGGTGTATTTTGTGGACGTTGGTGTATTCCATGGATGCTCGTGTATTCCATAGATGTTGGTGTATTTTGTGGACGTTGGTGTATTCCATGGATGCTCGTGTATTCCATAGATGTTGGTGTATTTTGTGGACGTTGGTGTATTCCATGGACATTGGTGTATTTCATGGATGCTGGTGTATTCCATAGATGTTGGTGTATTTTGTGGATGTTGGTGTATTCCATGGATGCCAGTGTATTCCATGGATGTTGGTGTATTCCATGGATGTTGGGGCATTCAATTGATTTTGGGTGTATTCTGTGGTTGGTGTATTCCGTGGATATTGAGGCATCCCATGGATATTGGTGTATTCCATGGACATTAGTGTATTCCATGGATGCTGGTCTATTCCATGGATATTGGTGTATTCCATGGATGTTGGTGTATTCCATGGATGTTGTTTTATTCCATGGATGCCGATGTATTCCATAGATGTTGGTGTATTTTGTGGATGTTGGTGTATTCCATGGATGCCAGTGTATTCCATGGATGTTGGTGTATTCCATGGATGTTAGTGCATTCAATTGATTTTGGGTGTATTCTGTGGTTGGTGTATTCCATGGACATTGATGTATTCCATGAATGTTGGTGTATTCCATGGATCTTGGTGTGCTCCATGGATCTTGGTGTACTCCATGGATGCTGGTGTATTCCATGAATGTTGGTGTATTCCATGGACATTGGTGTATTCCATGGACATTGGTGTACTCCATGGATGCTGGTGTATTCCACAGATGTTGATGGATTCTGTGGATGTTGGTGTATTCCGTGGATGTTCAGAGTAGGTTTGATGGCAGCTGCGAGGCGGATCAGGATGGAGGTGCAGGATACTTGGGCTGGCCTTGGTTCCAGCCCTGCTAGCATGGATCAAACCCAAACTGGTTGTGCTCTCCTGGCTCAAGTGGAGTGCATGGAATTCCGTGGGGAATTGGGATGGAATAGCACCTGGAGAGCCTGAACTGGAGCTAAGTTCCCATCAACACCCACTTTCGTGGAGTGTGGTGTTGGTAACCCACATGTTCATGGAATTACAGAATTATTTCTGAGAAGTGGGTGGAGGAGTGAAGGATCTGTTTCCATAATTCCTCAGGAAAACAAGTGGCCTGATCCATGGGCAGGAGAATTCCACCACTTCCCTGACTCCTTAGCAAGGATGTGCTTCCAGGCACATTTTAAAACAAGGCTGTTGGGAGACAGAGGGCTGAAGTCAAGGATTAAATCCCAACCCTCCAGGGCTCTGAAAAAATCCAGCACATTCCTGAGCCTTGTTCTGTTGGAAGCTTTTCCTGGTATTCTCATCTTGTTCCCACTGCCATGGGAACATCTCCTAGACCAGGTTGCAAACCAGACGTAGGAACTCACAAGTTTACCTGTATCAATCCCTTCTATTTTTAATGATTATTTTATTCGCATTACTAAACAGTCAGGGAGGAGAAATGGGTTGGAGTTCCACCTCAACCTGAGGAAAGATGTCTTTCCATGGAGCCCTGGAACAGCTGCCCAGGGAGGTGATGGATTCTCCCTCTCTGGAGACATCCCAAAGCCACCTGGATGTGTCCCTGTGTCACCTGCTCAGGGTGGCCCAGCCTGGGCAGGGGGTTGGACTGGGTGATCTCCAGAGGTCCCTTCCAGCCATAACAATTCTGGGATTCTGGGATGGTGTTACTGGTGAGGTCCAGGCTGGGTTTGTGCCACAGGCAGGAACAGGAGGAACAAACTCTGCCAGAATTCTGGGATGAACACCTGGCCACTGGGTGACTGAGCTCAGAGTCCAGCAGAAATATCAAGTCAGATCTAGAACTGTTGCATAGTTTGGGTTTGCTGCACCCTGTAGTTGACTATTAAAGAAGTGATGGTTATTTTTTACTTGATATAGCCCAGAGAGGCTCATTCCCATTCCTGGGACTGTGATGGAGTCCTGGGATTGTGGACCCAGTGGGTCCTGCACAGTCAGAGGGGAAGCAAAGGCCAGGTCAGGATGTTTGAATGACCCAGAAAACCAGAGCAGCCACCTCACACAACCTCCTGCAGTGGCATCTTCTGAGCCTGACTGTCAGAGAAATTTCCATTTCCACTGCTGTTTATTTTGGCAGCAAAAAATCTCACTTTGACACACAACCATCCCGGGAGGCCACGGAGGCCAAAACTCATCCCGAGGCCGCACAAAACCCAGAGACCTGGGGTTATGTGAGGCTTCCCACACGGCTGAAAGCAAGGAGAGCTGATCATTTCCAACCCAAGGAAGGCAAACAAGGGTGTCAGCACAGGAGTTAAGAAATCCCTGCCCGTGAAACCTGGGATGTGTTGCGTGAGCACAGGAACGTTCCTCGTTTCTTGTTTCCTCCCTCCCCCTGCCCTGACCTCGGGCCCGTTTGCCATCCTGTTGCGCAAACGGGTCTCGCAACCCAGCTCCTGCTTCCAGCAGAAAATCCTCACCTCTGGTGGGGCAGGCAGAGGCCAGCCTGCCCTGGCACCCAGCCTGGGCTTCAGGGTGAGGGGCTGGTGGCACCCAGGAGACCTGGCACCCCTGGGAATGCTCTGGATCCTGCACTGAGCCGAGCTGGCTTCCCAGTATCCCCTATCCAGCAGCAGCTCCCTCAGGAAGGTTCTGGAAGGCAGGGGAAGTCCTCATGCTGGGTCACAAGGGGTCATCTCCCTCACTGGGATGGCTGCCAGGGTGAGGGGGTGTGGGATTTGGGAGATAATCTGCACTCCAGAACTCTGGAGGGTATGGAGTGATTCCCGGTGTTCTCATCTTGTTCCCACTGCCATGGGAAGGGAATGCCCACTAGACCAGGTTGCAAACCAGACATAGGAACTCACAGGTTTATGTATCTTAATCCCTTCTATTTATAATTATTATTTTATTCTTGTTACTAAAGAGTCAGGGAGAAGAAATGGGTTGGAGTTCCACCGGGGGTGGGGGGTGGTTGTAAGATGAAGGAGGGCAGGGTTAGACGGGATTTTGGGAAGGAATTATTCCCTGGGAGGATGGGCAGGCCCTGGAATAGAATCCCCAGAGAGGCTGTGGCTGCCCCTGGATCCCTGGCAGTGCCCAAGGCCAGGTTGGACACTGGGGCTTGGAGCAGCCTGGGACAGTGGGAGGTGTCCCTGCCATGGCAGAGGGGTGGAAATGGGATGATCTTCAAGATCCCTCCTAACCCAAATCATCCCACGATTCCGCAAAGCACAGAAAATCCGTGGAGATTTTTCAGCAGCCTCCTTCCAGCTCTCTGAAATCCTCTGGAACCTTCCCTCTGCCCTTCCTCTGCATTTAGGGAGCCAGGGAAGAAGCAATTCCGTTCATCCTGCTGGGAAGTGCCTGACTTTGAGCTGAAGCTGGAGCTCTGCTCCGCACCGAGGTGATTTCCTGAGCCAGAGCCTCCCCTGGGAGCTGGAGAGGATCCAGGAGAAGGTTATTCTGGGTAAGCTGCCTGAGGGATTTCAACAGATAATGCTGTGCATCTCTAGAACACACACCCTGGCTGGAGAACAGTAATCTTTTAATTGGATTCCCTCTGGATAATTGCCCTGCTGGAGCTGCTCATGTCCAGCTCTCTAGAAACACGTCCTGGCGTGTCCATGGAAGGCTCCAGAAACAGCTCCAGGAGAAAGCCAGGAAGTGTTGATTCACCTTGGAATTTCTACAATCCTCTGAGTGTGATGGCCAGAAGAGCTTGGCTTATATGTTTACCCCACCAACATCATGGAAGTGCCTTTTGATCCTGGGTTTTTTAGGTTCCAGTGCCACATTTAAGGACCATGAGCTGAGTATTTCTGGCGCTGCCTTTTGCTGAGCTGAGGATGGAACAAAGATAAGGAATTACCATCTTTATCAAAATTCATGTTCATTTTGAAAACAAATCAGATTTTTCACGGTGTGTCCACAGACCTTGGTGTGTGTGTGTAAATCTGGGATTGTGTGCAGTGCCTGACTTGGGGGGGCGATCCTGGAGGTCGATTTTTAGGAATTTGCTGCAGTTCTAGTGGCAGAAAAAACCAGCCTAAGGTTCCTAATGCAAATTGGTTGTAATAGACACCAGATTCCAGCTAAAAGTCAGGATTTGGTCCCACAAACATCCAAGAGTGTGGAGTCAAGTGGGTGTTTATTTGTTTGTCTGCTCCTCGTCTGCTCCCCTGACCTTCAGCTTGTTGTCCCTGTGGAGCTGGGAATCAGTGGATTTCATGGGACAGACTCCTGGTTTTGCATGTGTGCCTCCACTGAGGTCATCCCAAAAGCTACTCCAAGGGAAAAGCCAGCACTCACCTCTTCAGGGAGGTAATTCAGGAATTTTGTTGGACAAGGAGACAGAGCTGACCTTCCTGACTGCAATTCCCTCAAATACAAATGCAGACGTGGATTCAAATGCTGCATCCACTCATTGATCTGTGGAAGGAGCTGAGCTTCAGCTCTGAGTATTCCCCATGTTGATCCATTCCCATCTGAGCTGGGATTTCAGTGCTGTGCCCTGAGTGCTGACCCCAAATGGAAAGGTTCCTCCTGGCAAAGGGATCCTCCTCCAGAACAACCCCAAACACCCAAATTCCAAATGGTGGAATGATTTGGATGGTTTGGCTGAAGACAAAGAGCTTTGAACTGGAGGGATCCCCATCTCTGGGGGTTGATTTTGCCAACCCACACCCAGAATGATCAAATTCTGCATCATTAAAGTACAAACACAGATCCCACAGCTCAGGGCTCACCTGGAGTGCTTCAATCCCAGAAGGGAGGTCTCAAATCTCTCATCAAACCCAGAATTTCTCTTAAAACTGATCCCTAAAACTTCATATTTTGTGCTTTATTCGGGTTTCAGTTTTGATAAATATTCCAGATATTGCTGAGAAAATCAGAATTAAAACCACAAGTGGTCAAGAGTGGGTTGGGGGGTGATGTGTCACTTGTGTCCCAACGTATCAGGAGCCCAAACCTGTGGGGAGGAGATTTGTTCCCATTCCTTGCTCCAAAGGCTCCGTCTCAGCCTGTGCCTGGCCGAGTATGGAGTTGTTTGTTTGACCTTCAGCTCTGCCTAAACATCCTGAGAAATGAGAGGGAGCCTGATTAGACAGAAAAATACCTGGGGCACTTTTGCCAGGGAAGCAGGAGAGGATTTAATCTCATCCAGAGACACATTTTCCCATAAATCAGGACAGTGGGGTGTCTCTTGGTTTTCCTCTTGGAGCACCCTGGAGGATGCAGGTCCCAGCTCCAGCTGGAATCATTGCTCTCAATCCCATTTCCTATTGGAAGGGACAATTGAAGAAGCAAAATGTTTATCTTTCCCTTTGGATATCATTCCAGTAAAGAAAGTCCATGTCAACAAGAAGTCCATGTCAACAGTGCATGGTGACCCAAAATGGGATCCTCCTGTTTTTACACATATTAAAAAAAAAAACCAGGAAAAAAAACCACTAGGAAAAACAAAACAAACAAACAAACAAACAAACAAAAACAAAACAAAAAAACACACCAACAAAAAACCCCAAACAAACAAAAAAACAACAAAAAACCCAAACAAAACAAACAAACAAAAAACCAAAAAACCCCCCACAATCCCCCCAAACCCAAACAAAAACAAAACAAACAAACAAACAATAAAACAAACAAAAAAATAACCACAAAAAAACCCCAACACCCCCCGCCAAAAAAAATCACCCCAAAAAACCTATTAAAAAATAAACTATAAACCAAACAGGCCATGAAGAAATAGCCAAATAGGAAGTGATGCTCTGACTCCATAAATTACAGGCATTCTGAGTATTTGCCTGGAATGATGGAGACATTCCTGTCTGGAATGCTCTAAGGTGTAACCAGGTGCTTTAACCTGTCCTTTGACAAGGGACAATGATTTTAAACTGACAGAGAATGGAATTAAGTGGGATATTGAGAAGAAATTCCTCCCTGGCAGGGTGGGCAGGCCCTGGCACAGGGTGCCCAGAGCAGCTGTGGCTGCCCCTGGATCCCTGGCAGTGCCCAAGGCCAGGNAGGGAAGCAGGAGAGGATTTAATCTCATCCAGAGACACATTTTCCCATAAATCAGGACAGTGGGGTGTCTCTTGGTTTTCCTCTTGGAGCACCCTGGAGGATGCAGGTCCCAGCTCCAGCTGGAATCATTGCTCTCAATCCCATTTCCTATTGGAAGGGACAATTGAAGCAAAATGTTTATCTTTCCCTTTGGATATCATTCCAGTAAAGGAAGTCCATGTCAACAAGAAGTCCATGTCAACAGTGCATGGTGACCCAAAATGGGATCCTCCTGTTTTTACACATATTAAAAAAAAAAANTGGGGGAAAGGACCACCGTGGACTCCATAAATTCAAAGGAAAACATGGATTTGCTGAGTCTCTTTCAGGAAAGCAAAGGAAAAGTGTAAATCTTCAAGGGGTGTTATCCATATTTAAATCAGTGGGACTGAGGAACCAAAACACCTTTGAGAATTTGGGTGGTTTCTCCCATGGGACTGAAACTCCCATAAGAGGCAGTGGAGCTGGGGAAGGGGCTGGAGAAGGGGGCACAGGAGAATCCCAGGGTTCCTTGACGCCTTCAGTTTTATCTTTGCTGTATTTCAGACTCTGTGCTGCCCAGGGGTGCAGCTCTGAGCTCACAGTCAGTGTCACTCAGCTCTGCACACAGCAGGGACACAAAACAAATCCTTCTCCTGCTGCACACCAAGGACAGCTGGGACAAGTTTTCAGGCCCAAAAGCACAAACAAGGGTGGGCTGAGGAGAGAAAACAAGAAGGATGGGACTGCATCACCTGGGGCTGGAATTGGACAATTAAACCCCAATGTGCAAATGGACCAAAACTTAGAAAAGTGTGAGACCTCGTGAATGGGCATCAATTTTGTGACCATTTTGTGACCATTTTG
>VXBB01020072.1:0-32209 GCA_013399915.1 Illadopsis cleaveri
TGTGCGGCAGCGACGGGCTCACCTATGGCAGCGGCTGCCAGCTCCGCGCCGCCAGCCTGCGCGCACAGAGCCGCGGCGAGCCTGCCATCAGCCAGCGCAGCAAGGGAGCCTGCGAGCAAGGTGCGGGGCAGGGAGCGGGGCGGGAGGGGTGCGGGACGGGGGATGTCCGCTCTGCTGCCCGGCTTCGCGGTGGAAACGCCGCGCCTCCCGAGTGCTCCTCCTGCCGTTTTATCACATAGGAGTGCTTCTTTGTAAAATGGACGTGATTTCAGACCCACCTTAAATGGACTGGAGAGTCACAGTCGGATGGCGCTGCCTGAACTTGGAGTAACGCTTCGGACCAGCCCCAGAAACGCTGAGGAACTTGGGCACTCACTGTTGGCTTCCAGCGGTGCTGGAACTACACGCCCTCACTTTCCATACTTTGCCTGAAGCTTGCAACTGGGGCTGCTGTGAGATATAACAAAAGGGGTGAGCTGTCCAGGGGAGTGTTCTGCCCAGGATGGTTGCAAGCAGAGAGGAAAGGAAATGATTAAATGGATGTGAAAGCCACAGAAATTCAGAGCCAACGTTTACTGGCTTGCTTTGGTTCAAAATGAAAACAATCAGTGACTTTCCTGTGAGCTGCAGGAGAGCGGTTTGCACTTGCAGCATTTCTGACCAGGAGCTTGATTCATCCCAAGCTTTTTCTTAGGGATAGTGCTCAAGGAAGAAATTGTTCCGCTGCAGAGCCTCTACTCGAAATTCTGGCCTCTGAGAGTGGTTTTTGCTGGGTGGGAGGGAGGGGTAAGACAGCATGCAAACCATATACCAAACATCTCAAGGACAAGATTGCAGCGCCAGTGCTGTTTTCGTGGAGGAGTGTTCTCATAAACACAGTATGTGTAGGTCACAACCTCCACCTCCTCCTTCTCTTTGCTTCTCATAACTGAGGCCAAGTATGTTTGCAAAAAAATGTTTCTGAAACTCCCAAGGCAGGCATGGAAAACTGGGTGAGAACTGGGTTATGCACTTTGATGTTGCCCATTAAATGCCCTGTGTGGCTTTTCACAAACCTTGTCCAAAACATTAGGCTTATATATTAGCCAGAAACAGTGTGGTACAGTATTACCTCTTAGAGAGAAGGAATTTCAGCCTTCAGGGTAATGTGGAATGAGATGAGAATGGCCTCAGTCCGTGCCTCTGCCTGGTATTTGGAAGGAGCTTTTCTTGCCCAGTGGCCTCAGGAGTCCTAAAATGCATGCTGCTTCTTGGCTCTGCCAGCCCACACAAGGGAGCAGATGGGTTTGAAAGATGTCATGCTTCAGGTGTGTACTTGAGAAGAAGGCTGTGTTCTCACTTGTCTTGCCCAAAATAATAGGATAATTCATTGTAAAACAGGTATTGATACTTGTAAGATACTGTCCCAACCCTTGGCTGCACTTCCTGCTGTCTGTCCCAGACTGGATGCTGATTTGACCTGGTGGGGCTTTGATTCAGACTATGGAGACAGAGTTTGATGAAGTCAATGCAAACATGAGCCACTGGCAGGGGATGTGGAAGGCACTGACCTGCCAGCCTCCAACAGGTCCCACAAGACCTTTTCTGTCCTCTGATCCTCACAGCAGCAGCTTTACTGAAGAAGGGTCTCAGAGTGGGACAGCCCTTCCATGCACAAACTGCATCCCTTCCTTGGAGAAGGTCTCTTCAGGTCTGCAGATCGGTAGTGAGACACCTTTGCGGGCTGTTACCCGTTTAAGAATTTCACTGGAGCATGTGGTCCAGAGCAACTGGCAAAATGTTCTGGCCCCCATCATTCAGGGGATCCATTCTTCTTTTGGCTCCTGCTGCTGGGAGAGCCCTGACCCAGCATCTCAGGGAAGGGAACAGGATGGACGTGGGCTGCTCAGCAGTGGTGTCACAACTGACCCTTCAGAGATTTCCCTCAGCTGCATGAACCTTCCTTGTGCTGTGGGCCTTCTGGTGATATGCACTGCTCTGTGGCTTGCAGCAGAGGCAGGGACTCATCCCACAACCGTGCTAGACAGCTGAAGTATTTCTGTATCCCTCAGGGCCTCCAGGCAGTTAGGAGCATTGCATGGGAAGGGTGGGGAGTTGTAATTTTCACATGGATTTTGAAACACTGACAGGAGAGAGCATGCATCCCATCAACCTGACAGGATAGAGCCTTTTCTAGTATCTTTCCAGATAGGAGAGAGCACTTTTGGAGGTTTCTAGAAGGACCTGAATACTCCAGTAGTCAAACAGTAGGAGTTCTGGTTTTTGCCATTTCCCACCACAAACATATGCAATCTCCTTAAGGCACTATCTAGGGTGGGATCCAATACAGGGAGACCACAAACAGGCAGGGTCAGTCATTTTTGTGACACTTTTTGCACAGAAAGAAGTCCTTGGGTGACAGGGCACTTGGGCTTTCTGCTTGTGGTAGATGGGCTTTGAGGTGTCTGCGTGTCCTTGCACATCCTTTCAGTCCAAGAGAGAGCAGCCTTTCAAGATAGTATCTAAGAAGAGATCCAGAAACATATGTTTCCAGCAGTGGGTCCTAACTGTGTTTGATTGCTCTTGGGACTTTTAATTTTTTTGTTCAAGTGGACCTGAAGAGGAAAGACTTGTTTTGCACATCCTGTTGGATCTTTCTCTGATATTAAATAGCAAAAGGAATGAGCACGTTCTCAGCCCTGCAGAATTCACCTTGACCTTGTCCTTGGTTGTTTCCCAGACCTCTCAGATATGATGTCTGTGTTTTGCACAAAAATCATGAATCCATGCAGAAAAATGTATTTCTGCAGCAACCAAAACTTCCTGCTGGAGGGCAAAGGAAGACACAGTTGAGAAGAGTTTGAAAAGACAGAAAGAACCCTTTCTCTACCTGCACTTGGCAGATGGAAGGATCCAACTTGTCCTTTCTGGAGTGGGTTTTATGTGGGCAAGACTGTTGGGGATGTCTGGAAAAAGGCTACCCTACTTGACTGCCAACTCCTTGAAGCTGCCTGGCTGCTCTTTGTGCTGTGCCAGCAGAAGAAGCTGTCTCTTTGCTCTGGGGGAGCAGGCAGTGATGCCATGGTGCCCTGCTGGCTGGGCTCCTGCTTTGACTCACACTTGTGCTCAGAGCTGGGCCTGGGTTTGCCCTGCCCCCTGACAGGTCACCACTACCCACATCCCATCTCTACCTGTGTATCCCAGTAGCTTTTTTGTAGCTAATGGCAGTGCTGAGGATGCAGGAGGCAGATGCTGTGAAGCTTTCCATCTGCTTTCCAACACTGCCTTTAAATGAATTGTCTGTTTGCTCTCTGCCTATGAAACTGCAGCTCAGGTCTGCTGCCAGGTCCTGCAGGCAGGGCAGGTCCAGACAGAAAGCAGAAGCCTGCTGATGGGGCAGGTACAGGCAGCCTGGGGTGCCTCCTCTGGTGGCCCCCTTTGCGGGAGGGGAGGTTGCTCTGACAGCTGGGGAGTTGCCCTCTGTCACTGCTGTCACACAGCTGTGCACAGATGTTCAGAAGTGCCTCTTAAGGAGTTGGTGGCTTCAGGAATGTAGGCTGAAATTCAATTTGCAGTGCACACACTGAGGCTGTTTGCAGCTAGCTAGGACCTGGGGCAGGAGGACTGCGGTACCCACTGCCATGGAAAGCCAGCTGGCATAAAGAGTTAGGGTTGCATGGCTCAGCTCAAGTCAGGCAGAAACACAACCTCAAAGCACCAACCTCCATTAAAAAAAACCTATCAGGATTCCCGATGATGATCTCTGAGCTGAAAAATAGCAGGCACTGACTTGTTGCCTAACCAACACAGGAAGGCAGAAATACCCCTGAGTCTTTCTTATCATTAGCTACCAGCAAATACCTGCTTTGAGAGATATGTTGTAACTGCTGGAAATACTGCCAAAGCTGCCTCATTATATGGTTTGAAGTCCCTAATACTTGTTCCAACAGGGTTGGGGTCTCTAGGTTGTTTTGCTGTTTCAGTCAAAGCTTTCTCTTTGTGTTATGCTCCCTTCTGTCTTGGTGGAAGCCAAACTCTTGTTCTTGCTCAAATGCAGTGTACCACAAAAGCAGCTCTCAGCAGACTTCAGAGGAAAGTGTTTCACTCTCAGGGGAACTGGTGCTGCTTTGTACCTACCTACAAAGACCTCCTGGGGGTAGAAACTCAGGGCCTCTCTGTGCGAAGGGTAAATTTGCTGGTTGCCAAGCAGTCTGCTTTATTTCTGTTCATCTGAATGTGGTTTAAACCTCTGTGGCTCCATGAAAGTGTTTCCTCAGCACTAGGAACATGCAGGGCTTATCCTTATGATGATGAGAGCTCACAGGATCCCTCCCACAGGCTACAGATTAACAGCAGAACTGGGAGAGATTCTTTTACAACTGACTGTAACCAGCATTAAACTTGTCTAAATCTCACCAGCAAGGAGATCCCAGTCACTGAAGCTGTGCTATCCCCTCAGAGAGGTATCATTCTGGCTTCCCAGAAACCCAGACAGCATCCCTCATAGCAGGGTTTTTTTGCTAAGGTGCCACACACCAGCTCTGGGGCTCAGAAGAAGGTGAATGCAAGGTTTCTTGGCTGTCCATAGAGTTTAAAAAAACAGGCCGATAGATGTAGGATTGTGACTGCCAGGCTCTTGTGGAGCCTGGCAGCCCCAGGGGCAAATATATCACCCCCCAAATTCCTGCCAATTCACCCCATCAGTGGTTTTGCTTTGCTGATGCTTTACTGTTCCATAAAGGTTTATCTGTGCTGGAAATGAATTGCCAGGTTCCCACAGGTCAACTTCAAAACAAGAAACATGAATCACATCTGTTGGCTCATTCCATCCAAACTCAGCTGTTGAGGCTTTGCCAGAAATATCTTAGTTTTGAGGGTGGTTTGTTTTATTTTTTTAATCCACTACCAGAGTAGAACAAAAACAGGAATTTGGGAAAAAAAATTTGTGGGAAATGGCAGACTACTGTTATCACTGAGATTAGCTCATCTTCTCCTGATACAGCTGCCTTAAGTAAAAAGGTTCCCAGCTCTAGACATCACAAAATATAGTTCATAACCAGGCACATTTTGCAAGAAATTCTTCTAGATTTGTTAATAAGAGGCTCAGATTACTTTAGTTTTTTCCTCTCATTCTTCCTTTTCTGGATTTTAAGGGACTTAGAATCGAATATACACATTTCATGAGTGGTTTTGTCTTTACAGGAGAAAGATTTAGAAAAGTTTTTTCTAAGTCATCTGTGGTTGAAAATGAACGGCGCTCCCTGAGTCTCCTGGGAATCTGGTTTGAGTTTCTTCATCACATGGGAGTGAGGGTCTTGTAGCCGTGGCCTGCTACCTGCCATCTTCTACTGCAAATGAAATTGTTGCTTTTGTGGGTGGATCTTTCCAGCATTTTTGTGCTGCATCCTTAGAGTCCATGGCTGAGTACTCTGGGGTGGATACCGTCAGGGCTGGCAGACCTGAGTGTCTAATTGGCACAACAGGTCACTAATTGTTGCAGCAGCCCTCTTGTTAGAGGGTAGAATTGAGCCGAGACACAGAATTTTTGTTTATCACAGCATGAAAAGTGTCCTGGTTTATTCCTCTTTACAGCTCAGCCGTCCTGACTCCAACTATACTCTGGCTGCAGCAAGCTCCTACTGTAGGTTTCCCTTGCAGCCTCTGACTGCTGGTTATTTCCTGCTAAACTGTGATGGCAGGTATTAGTTTGCAGACTCTGAACATAGGCTTTTACCCAACTAGACTGTGACTGCAGGTTCCAACAACAGCCTCTAACTGCAGACCCAGACTGACCTTACAGCAGTGATTCTCTCTCCCCAGGAGCCTTCTTCTTCATAATCCTCTCATTGCCTCTTCCTCAAGGTTTCTCCTCCTTCATGATCTTCATGATCTCCCCTCACCAGGTAACCCACTCCCTTTTATCACACTTATCTTTATTGGCTGTAGCTGTGACTCATCAGGGATGAGGTCACCTGTATTCCCTTTTCCTACAACTCATCATTTCCTCATGGATTATGGGGGCTTTGCTTATCTCCCCATCAACTTCCACCTCTGGGAGATGGGTATCCTGAGGACAACTGGCCCTGATATTTAAGACAAAGAACACATTAAGTGCCTCTGCCTTTTTCTCAGCCCCTGTCACTACACTACCCTCTGCATTCAACCAATGATGGAGACACTCCTTGACTCTCCTTTTGCTGCCAATGTATTTATAGAAACGTTCTTGTTGTCTTTAACTGTAGCAGTGAAATCAAATTCTAGTTGGGGTTTGGCCCTTCTAATTTTCTCCCTACATGATCTCACAACATCCTTATAGTTGTCCCACATTATCTGACCCTTCTTCCAGAGATGATAGATTCTCCTTTTTTTTCCTAAATTCCAGTCTAAGTTCTCTGTTTAATGAGGCTGGTCTTTTCCCCTTGTGTTTCTACACTTGGAGACAGTCTCCTTTTGAATATTTAACAATTCCTTTTTTAAAACACATCCAGCCTTACTGGACTCTGTTGTGTTTCATGACTGACTCCTGAACACTGCTGTTCATTGCTCTCAATGTTCAAAAATTCTGGTGATTTAAAATTCATGTGTAACTTTGGGGACTTCCACTGTTGTAGCACAGGTCATAAATTCCTCCTTAAAAGGCATTCCACTATTTGAGAAGGTTTTGGTTCATTGGAGCTTGAGTTTTTATGGTTACTGTGCTAAAACCTGCTATGGAAGCTGTTTAATATATTACTTGTCAGAGTCCTAGAGAGCAACAGTATGTCAGGGACTATGCAAAACCTTCACTGCTCAGGAGGATCCTGTATTTCACCTGTGTATTCATTCTCAATCATCACAGCATATCCAAATTCACTAGGAAGGAATGATTACTGATCAGCAAATTCCACCCTATGTTTGTTTTTTCTGTTGCTGGAAAGGCATGCTGTGTTTAAAAAAAAAAAGTGTTTAATCCTTTGTTGGGCTGAGGTTGACTGAGGTTAGAACTAAATAGGAGATTACTGCGTAACAAATCTAATCAGGTCGAATTTTTGAAAGCTCTGCTTGCTTTTCCATGCATAAATGCTGCCATGCTTTTTTTCTGTCTCCCACTGTAAGCTTTTCACATTCTTTCCAGGCTTTAGCTCATGGAAGCAGATGTTCTTTAAGGTCCCTTTCAACCCACACCATTCTGTGATTCTATGATATGAAAGTCATGCACAAGGTCTCTGAAGGCAGTGTTCCCAAACCATGGTCAAACAGCAGGGCTGGGATTCACAGTGGCAGTGGTGTGCACCATGCTGACCCCAGTGGTGTGGAAAGCAGGAGTTGCTCCATGGCAGAATGATGGTGGCCCAGGGCCCTTCCTCACGCTGACTCAGTCTCCAGTCTCTAGGGCTTGGGGCAAAGCTGTGTTCATGTTTGCAGCCTTTCCAGAGCCTGCTGAAGTCTGAGGGGGAGCGTCCAAACAGACACAGCGTCCAACACTCCCTTCCTTCTGTAACTCCTTAGTCTCTTCAAAGGCAGATTACAGGAGGACGAGAAATGCCTTCAGAAGAAGGTAACAGAGGAGGCTTGTAAATCTGCCAGAAAGCAGCAGGCAGCTTTGGGAGTGGGGAAGGCCAGGAGCTGCTTGCACTTCCCGTCTGTTGCTGCCTCTCACAGGGCACTGACCTGGGAGGGAGCAGCTAAGGCCATGTTGGCTAAAATGACTACATGTTGCTTATGGAAGGTTTCCCTTTTTCCATATAAAGCAATTTTGAAGGGAAAGTACTTTACCAGCAACTTAGGAGACAAGAGAGGGTTTATTTTCAGACTTGCAATAGCTTGTGAGAGTGGACAATGTTCAGCTTTTGCTTGGGTTTGTCCTCTTGGGGAGTGTTCCCAGCCTGTGTGCGACCTGTGGCTGTGGCAAGGCAGTGCAGTGTGCAGGAGGGCTGGCTGGGAGCCAAGCTGATACCCACCTGAGTTTCAGCATGTGGTACATGGCTTCGTGTGTTCATGGTCTTCCACATACTCCCAAGCACCAGAACATAGCCCACAGTTCTTAATGTCCAGCTGATTTTTGCCTTAAGTCACATACCTTGATGCCCCTTGATTTTAGCAAAAAGGTTACTGCTTTGCTTGCTGTGTGATTTTTATTTGATTCTGTGTGTGAACACCAAAGGGAGATTGGTGAGGACCTGCTAACCCTCAGTTGTGAGGGACCATCCAGGCATCAGTGAGGGACAAGTGGGTGTGCTAGGACACGCTGGGTCTCTGCCAGCTGAGGCTGGGCACAGATGGAGTTCTGGGTTTAGGAGAGGTGTCAGGAACCAATGCCAAATAATATCCTCATCGAGGACGTCAGGGGTTCTGCTGTGCACATTGCTGTGGCAGAAAAGCAACTACATAAAACAATGGGAACTCCTTTCCAGCTGCTATTTTTGACTTAACACAGGCTGTCAGTTCCCTGCAAGCTGCAGAAGAAGTGTTTTCAGGCTCTGTCCCAGGGTGAATGAGCTCTGGGGCTCTGTACAAAGCGCTTTCCTGGGCCAGGGAGAGCTGTTTGTTTTACAAACAATGGGCAGAGCACAGAGGAAATGCTTGAAGTGCCTGTGGAGAGCAGCTGATCTCCATCAACAGTCTGGGCTGTCATCTTGGTCAAGGAGCTCTTGTGCAGTCAGGGAGCATCTGTCCATCCACAGTGTCCCTGGCAGGACTGCAGGGACCACTCAGCCATCTTGATGGTGGTGACCATTTTTATGGGCAGGTGCAGCTCTCAGGTCTTCAGCCTGAAGGAAGCTGAGGGAGAAACCATTCCCCTGTGGGCAGTGCAGCCAGTAGAGCAGCAAGGCCTCTGAGGTACTGGCTGTAGGATGATGGCGGTGGGGGCTCCTTGCTGGCAAGAATCAAGACATCTGCTCTGTGCAAGGTGGGCTTGTTTCCAGTCCCAACTTTGCTCCCTTCACAAGAACTGAAGCAAGAGGGGCATTTGGAGGAGGGAATGTCCTCACATCTTCTGAAGTGCATGCAAAGCTCCACCGTCCCCTGCCTTTCCTGTTGTGTCAAGTTGCCGTATCATCTGTCCACCTCTGTCCAATTTGGGGGACTGTGGGAGGATCCAGCATGAGTGGGATCAGCACAGGCAGTAAGCAGGGTGACTGCCATGCACCTGGGTGTCAGCTCACTGTGGTGAGAGTTTAGCTGCTGCTGTGGTTGGTTGTGATTTGACTTCAAATCTGATGACTTCTTGGCCTTTCTCATTTATTTTTAGTGGTGGAAGTAGCCCAGCTCTAGAGTTTTGGCTGTATGGATTTAAGTCAAATGCCCAGAGAGAGCACAGTGACTTTTCCCATGACACTTGCTGCATCTCTCAGGGTGTGTATTCCCTCCTGGCCTCAGAGCTGTGTCAGATACAGGCAGAGGCCTGTGGATGCTTCCAGCTCATTTTGCAGCCAAATGCAGAACGTCATGTTCTGCCTGGTTGGATCAGGATGTACAACCCGAGCTCAGGACTAGCTTGTAACAGCCAAGCTCTCACTGTGCTGTGACTGCTGTGCCAAGCTAGACAGGGCTTTGCTGTGAAGCTGTGCAGGCAATTCCCCTGTCCAAGAAGATAAACAATTTCTCATCTCCCAGGAGGTGGGTAGAAATTCCTTGTCTATTTTCCCCTGACAGCAGTTGCTGCTAAAAAATCATGGTGTGACCCGTTCATGTTGGCAGGGTGAATAAACACCTCTGGGCAAGTGGGTGTCTGAACTCTTGGCACAGGGGGAAACTTGGCAGTAACCAAGACTGAAACACCTCAGGCAGTGGATTAAGTGGTGTGCTGAATACTGCCAATTCCCAGCCAGGGGAGAATTGAGCCAGATCCTGGATGAGGAGAACAATGCCTTAAAATCCACCTGGCTTTTAATGTAAGAGTCAGGATTTTTCATCTTCTCTGGTGAGAGACGGTGATCATTGCGGGGCGCTTGTGTTTTTCCTGCCTCATGGAAGAACCCCAGTGACAGGATGGTGTCATACAGGGGCAGACATAGCCCTGCCAGCTGGGGACAAGTCCCAAGCTCTGCTTTAGGAAAGCAAATTTGCATGTGGAGGGCTGGACAACAGAATAAGGGCAGCAACAGTAGGCTTTGCTGGGTGCATATCAGCTGCTGGTCCCACACAGAGCATGGGTCCAGTCCAGCTGCCTGTGGACATTGTGTCCCATCAGAGCTTCCATGCACCTTATTATCCCTATTGTTTAAGGGACACCAGAAAAAGAACAGCTGGGCTGTGCAGGAAATGTTGCACTGGGTAAGGGGAGCAGAGTGCATGACCTGAGGTGGCCCCATCCTGGGAATGGCAATGCCCTGGGCTGGCCACTGTGGAGTACTCAAGAGGGGAAAACTTTCAGCAGGATGTTGAAATGCTGTTTAAATCCTCTTCTCAGCTGAGAGACTCATCTCTGTGCAGATGAGGAGCACCTGGGTTGTGGTGTCTGCCAGGAAACCAGCCCATGCTGACTATTAGGTGTGGTTTCAACCATCGCCCAGGGCTACACATAAAACTTTTCTGCTTCTCCACAGCTGCCTCCTGTTAAAAATAAGAACTGGGATAGTTCTGTAACAGAGAATGTTGAGTGCAGCCCACCCCTGGTCTCTTAGCAGCTTCCCACCAGCAGGCTGTGTACAGTCATTCCTGGAAAGAGAAGTCTCGAAAGAGAAGAGCAAACACTTTTCTGGGTTTGCACCAGCTGCTCAGGAGCAGGGAACCACCTCAGCATCTTTTGGACTAAAACAGAAGCATGGCTGATACCCTTTGACTGGTGATATCAGTGTGGATCTGCCCCTAGATAACGAGGAGAAAGAAGACACCAGCTTTCTGCTGGAAGATGGTGCAGTGGGATGCACTTGAAACCTACACCCCATTGTCTGCAGCAGGGCTGCAGAGCAGAATGATGCAGGGCTGAAATCAGTGCACATTCAGGACCCATAAGGAGCATCAGGGCCCATTTCTGCCCCTCTTTTATGGGGCTGGGAATGAGCTGTATGTGGTCTGTGAGCCAGTACATCCAGGAGCTTCTGTCAGGCTGGCTCTGGAGTATCTGTCTGCATAGGAAATGCCTTCTCCTGATGGAGTGTAATGGGAGATTTAGTTTCCTGTTACTGCCTGCATCTTCAGAACAGAAGGGGGAAAGCTGTTTGTGGAGTTCTTAAAGCTATCAATAACTGGAAATAAACACTCTGTGCTCCTTTGGTCTGCACTTCCTACTGTGGAAATAGCTTCCTAATAGCTGCGTTTTGCAAAACAGCCTCGCTAAAGAGGGATTGAACAGAAAAGGCCTTTCTTCCCTTCCTGGGATAGGGGTTATGTCTCCAGCATTTCCCAGCCTGAGGGATAAACATCTCCAGCCAGATCTGCAAAACAACCCTGCTCTGATCTGCTTTAGAAGTGACGCCCTATTTAACCAGGAATTGGAGCTCTCTGGAGAAAAACAGAGCTCTGCATTCACCTACTCCCTTCCCAGATCGTGCCCATGGAGAGCTCTGCCACCACCCAGCTGGCCTTCTTTGGCTGAGCATTGCACACAGGTAAAGCAGGAACAGTGTAACATTGAATTCTGCTAGCCCACAGCCATGGGATTGAAATCATGCTGGGAGAAATGATGCTGCAAAGTTGGGCAACCTCTTCATGGCATGATAGAGTGAGTGGGATGCACCCTGTCTCCTGGGGGCCCTTTCCTCCATGCCAGCTGACTTGGTGACTGCATGGTAAGCAGAGCCAGCAGTTGGTACTGCTGGCCTCTGAGATAACAGAATACAAACTATTTCTTACTTCAACCTTGCGAGGAGGAGGACTCATCACCTGAACTGCTCAACACTTGAGTTTTCTTCTGGGGCAAGCGCCCATCGGTCTGGATAGCTCAAGGCTGGGTGTGTGTGTCATTTTAGAGAGAGAAGTGCTGTGATGTGGGATCAGTCCAGTGAACTTTGCTCCTAGCAGGGATCACCTTCACCTCATCCTCAAAACCGTGACTGGCTACCACTTAAAAGGCTTAGCATGGAGGCAGGCTTGTGGTCACCTGGAACTTAAAAGCTTTTCTCCCTTTTTGCAGGACCCTCCATTGTGACTCCTCCTAAGGACATCTGGAATGTGACAGGAGCACAAATCTACCTGAGCTGTGAAGTCATTGGCATCCCAACCCCTGTCCTCATCTGGAATAAGGTAAGGGCCCTGCTAAGAGCTCTAACAGCACAGCAAACCTGAGGCAGCTGAAAGTGCCTTGTAAGCACAAAGGCCATAGCAGATCCCTCTGTAGATACACACCTCTTCGATGAGTTCTCTCATCTCTGCAGTTCTGTCCACCCCCAAACATCTGGTTTTGCTTAATTTTTAGACATTATTTAGAAAATAAACTCTTGTTGACCCTGAGCCAAGACAGGACTTGTGTTTCTCTTGGTAGCGCCTGGTATTTCAAGCATGTAGGGAATGTCCCTTGACCTGCTTTCACCTTCACCCTGCTGGCAGCAGTGACTCTGAGGTGGCTAGACATCGCCCACGTCAGGAACAGGAACCACATGGGGCAGTCATTTAGCTCCAGTAGCCAGCAGCATGTGGATTTTGGCAGCACTGGTAACATCTGGCTTAGGACGGGTGCCAGTGTTGAATGGAGAGGATCCTGACCATAGGGCTGAGAGCCACTGCATGGCTCCTGCAGCCTCCTCAAGTGCCACAGGTTTGTATACACTTGTGAAGGGTCTTAAAATTAAGCTGAAACATTACTACTTAAGGATACTATGGAGAAAAAACCTAGATTGGCCCAAAATTTGCTGTAAGACAGCAAGGGTAGGGGTTCAAGAGCAGACTGTCAGGTGAGCATACAGTGTGGGCTTGTTGACTCAAGGCAGCCTGTTCTGTTTGTTTATGAACAGATGCTGAGTTTACACTGATTGTCAATGCTGTTCTGCTTTTCATGCTTCTTCCTCATGGCTGAGACTGCTTGACCTGGTGGTAACAAGGGCTGAGTACCACTTATCCTGTGCTGTGCTCTGAGCTCAGATACTGGGGAAAGACTGCAGAGTTGCTTTCCCATTAATGCTGTGCCTACCAGGAGGGACTGCCTGGTTTGCTGCAGCAGAAACAGGCAGGGCTGAACACACCCCTGGAACACATACACAAGTTCTGTGAGGCCAGATCAGCACAGGGCATGTTGGCACACCCCACTGCCCAGCACCATCCGTACCAGAAAATGGGCCACTGTTGCTGCTGAGGTGAGGGGAACACAGCCTCAGGGCTGAGGCACTGGGGTGATGTGGCTGCACTACACAGAGGATAAGGTGAAACTCTGACACTAGAGATACACTGCTGCTGCACAAAACACATCCATATATATCTAATGTTGATCTGTGTGCAGGTATGGTTCAGCATGCAGTTCCAGCATAAGTAAGCGCCAAAGTTCTTACCCGTTCCTGCCCCTCTGTTTAGATAATTCGAGGACAGTATGGTGTCCAGAGGATGGAGCTTCTGCCTGGGGACCGGGAGAACTTGGCCATCCAGACCCGGGGGGGCCCTGAGAAACATGAAGTGACTGGCTGGGTGCTGGTAAGTACTCTGTGTAGGCACAGGGCTGCACAGACAGCAGAGTGCAGTTTGCAAACTGCTCATGCATGAAGAACCGCACAGGAGACAAATGGCAACAGACAGGGAATTTAGAAGAAAACAACCTGTAGCGAGTTAGAGATGATGGATAAGGGTGGCTGCTGGTTCCAGTCTTACCTGGTGCATGCACCCTTCCTCTGTCTAGCCTGCAGAAGTGTGCATACCACTTGCAAAATCAGAGGGGGAACAGAGGGGAGGACAGAGTTTGACAGAAAGAAGTTCTGTAAGATACCTGAAAACAGAATCACCTCTACCAGTGCACAAGATGCTCACTGGGGGAGTGGGGTGTGTTTCTTCCCTTAGATATCTCCTCTGAGCAAAGAGGATGCTGGGGAATATGAGTGCCATGCATCAAATGCCAAAGGAGAGGCAACAGCTTCTGCAAAAATCCACGTTGTGGAAACTCTGCATGAAATAGCCCTGACCAAAGGTTGGTAAGCGTGGCTGAACACTCAGCAGCTCTCACCCCTAACAGTTTATTGTTATTGATACAAAAGGACCACCTCTGTTTAATGCTTTAAAAAAATAAACAACCCAACAAACCCTCTCCCCCCCTCCAAGAAATACCAGTTTAACATGCAGTTTTTTGCATTTGACAAAACATTCCAGCAAATCTTAGCTGCTAGAGTTCTCAAGGGATGGTTAAATAACCCTCCACATACTGTAAAGTACTGGAAATACCAAAGTAAAATTCAGAAACACCTTCTGGGTTTTTTATAGAGCAACTTTCAGTGGGTTTCCAGCCCTACATTTGTATCATCCTTTCAGTGTTGTTTGAATGCTTTTGAACCTGCTGCTCTCTCCTGGGTGCAGTGTTGGCACAGCAAACATTCCAGTTCCTGCCATGTTCTCTGCATGTTGGGATGTGAAACCTCAGAGATTTGCCACAGCATGTCCTCTTTGCTAGGCTGTGTGCAAAGCTGGTGGCAAACCAACCACCCCTCATCCCAGCTGCAGAGGATGGCTCAGTCTCACAGCCACATGATACGCTTAGGAATAAATCTGGAGAGTCAGAACAGTGACTGTGACCCTGCTAGAGGCAGAGGGACAGGGAATAAAGCACCTGGCTAGAAAATACTGTGCTGCCCAAATCCCCTATTGGGCGTAATCCTTAGTTTTAATCCCCGCTAGCTTTATCCAAACTACATAGTCTTGACTTTTTGTGTCCTTATGTCTGTGAAGAGCTAATGTACTTCCCTCAGAAGAACATTAGCAGCACCTGGCACTGAAATGACAGCTTACAATGAATCCAAATACCATGTACAGGAACTTTGCTAATGGTTTTAAGGAGTATCTAATCCCCTTTCAAACATCTTATTTATGGATGTGAATGAAATTGAGTTTTACTGAGCTGTGCCATGAACAGCATGCTTATACCCCAAAACAGAGAATGTTCACTCCTCCTCTCACAGTAACTACTGCGAGGTTGCAGCACTGTGCAGTGCCTCAGTTTGTTTCTTACACACACCCAGCACATGCTACAGCTGGTTCTTTTCAGCTGTAGGAAAGCTCTAAGGCATCTGGAGCTAAGTGATAAGTAAATGTAGACTGCCACCATAAAGGAAATTGATAAAATTAATGGAACAAACTGTCATACATCATAGCTACACTGTGAGAGTCTGTGTGCCATGTCCAGGTGAACTCAGCACAGAAAAACGTGTCTATTATCACCCCACTGCAGCAGGGAGGGAAGGAAAGAAGGCAGGAAGGAAGGAGGGGTCAGGTCTCACCCGCAGCCAAGAGATCCCAAAGCTATTGCCAAAATTGTGATGTTCCCATTTGGAACAGGACAGAGTGTAACATGTTTTTGTTTTTCCACAGATGATGGTGCAGAGCTGTGATGTGAGGACTTTCACTTATGCACAGTTTTAAATTAGTATTTTGGAAAGCTGCAAGCTCTGGCTTTTTCTAGCTGACTAATCAGTCCCTCTTAACTCTCTTTTTCTTTGAGTCTGAATTTGCGTGCACACTTCTTTCACAGATACACAAATAGTTTCACAAGTTCGATGACAAATTTTAATTCTATTTACAGGAAATAAACATACTTTTGAACAGCACACAGCAGATGAGTAAAACTGTAATTTTGAATGTAACGTATACAAAATGAAACAAAACCTGAGCACTCGAGTCTCATAATTAAAAGAAAAAAGCCCTTTTAAGGCTAAACACTCATCATACGAGGTGCAATACTCATAGACATCAGTTCTTGGAAGAGGAGTTTGCAAGCGTAGGGCATTCGAACCAAAGATATCTGGAAAGAGATTTCGAAAGTCTTGTGATAAACACTCATAAAACATCAACTTCCACCATCCTCTACACAAATAACTTGTTGAGTTTTTGGCTTAAAAACAAATCTGGAGTTATGCATGAAGGCATTTAACAAGAACTGCTCACAGACAGTACCAAAGCAAGAAGGAAGCTGAGACTGTCTGTAGGGGCTACACAACAGCTCTGCAGAACACATTCTTAAGGTAAAAATGCAGCCAAGGGATCTGATCCTAAACAAGAGCCATTTAACACAGAACATGTGCATAGCAGAGTGTGCCTGAGGTGCATAAATGCAGGTAAGGTTTCCAGCACACATGACTCTGTAACCCCAGTGCCATTGTTAAGAGTTGCAGCAGTCAGTCCCTAGCACAAAAACAAGCCTGTTCAAGGCAACTATTTTTATCTCTGCTACCGCTCTCCCTTGACATACTTCTGTAACCAAGCATGCACTGCAGAGCTTTTATTAAATTAAAAAAACCCACCAAAGTGCAACACAAAAGACCTCCCGTGGGGACCCAGCTCTGCAAGCATAAATATCTCCATGGGACAGTCACAAGGGCGATGCCTCTAAATTCCTGTGATTCTGAGTTTTACTTCTAAAAATAAGCTCTTGAGCATTTAAAGTCTCAGAAAACTCTGCACTGTACAACACTTGAAGAGCATTTCCTGCCAAGGGACATGCCAACACTATAAAATTAATAAAGGAAGCATCCAAATTGACTACAACGCTATAAACACTTAAAACAGTTATGAAACTAAAATAGCAATTGTTCTGGTGCTTCTTTAAATATTTACTTCCCTATCCTCCTGCTTCACTCAAGTGGCATTTCCTCCTGTCCACAAGGAGAAACAATGGCTGATGAAAACCACACGTACCTGAGTTTTATTACGGCATCCACGGCATTCGTAGGTGTGAGTCCTGGTGTTTGCAATTGCCATGATTCCACAGAGGTTACACACATGGACCTGGTATGGATCTGAAGCTTCAAACAATCTTTCTCTCAAGAACTGGGCTGCTCCATGAGCAATCTGGCAATCTCGTTCCATTTCTCCAAAGCGAAGGCCACCATCACTAAAAAGAGAAAAACCCCTCAACTTTTGAGTTTACTGGCAAAATAATCAGTTCTTGTTGGTGGAACAAGTACCTGTATTGCAAGGCAGGAAGAGAAGTGTGCACTAATTTTCCTCTAACACCACAGAATAGAACTGTGAAAACAGTTATTAATTAACTGCTGATGAGCATTTCTACAGCTAGTGTCTGACAGCCACAGCACAACCATATAGCAAAAAGTGTATGATTCAGTCATCCTTTGCTTATCTGTGGTGGGTTTAACCTTGGCTGTCTGCCAGATGTCCCCCAAACAGCTCTCTGGTCCCCACCATGTCAACAGGACATGGGGAGAAAGTAAGATGGAAAAGCTCATGAGTGGACAGAAAACCAGGGAGATTATCAATTACTATCACAGACAAAACAGACTCAGCATGGGGAAACTGAGTTTATCACCCATTAAAAAGGGAGTAGGATGATGAGAAACAAAGACAAAACTAAAAAGTTCACCTCCCCAACCTTCTTCCCAGGCTTACTTCACTCCTTCATTCCCAACTCCTTCCTCCCCTCCCTGTGATGACTGGGAGAATGGGGACTGCAGTCAGTGCATCACAGCTCCTCTTGGCTGCTCCTTTCTCCTCAGAATTTTTTCCTGCTCCAGTATGTGGCAGTCTGTCAAAAACTGTTCCAGCATGGACCCTTCCCATGGAGTACAATCCTTCAGGAACAGATTGCAGCAGCAGGGGTTCCCCCTAGATCATACCTCCTACCAGGAGCCTGCTCCAGCATGGGCTTTCCATAGGCTGCAGGGCAATTCCTGTTGTATTTCCTCACTCCTCTCTCACAGTTGCTACACACCATGTTTTACCCTTTCTTAAATATATTCTCACAGAGGTGCCACCAGCACCACTGCTGGGCTCAGCTCTGGCCAGCACTGGGGCTGTCAGGGCCAGCTGTAAGTGGCTGTGTCCAGCACAGGGAAAGCCCTGGTCCTTTCTTAGAGAGGCCACCCCAGCAGTACCTCCTGCTACCAAAACCTTGGCACCTGCACCTAATACAACATCTTCAGCCAAACACATGAAAAAATGGGTAGCTATTTGGGGTGAGCTAATTAAGCTGCAAAGCTGAAGCAACTACTTGTTCAGGGCTAAAAACTGGAGAGAAAAACCAAACACCATACAGAAACTAACTGATCCTTACCGAGATCTGCCTTCCATGGGCTGTCTGTTAAGGATCTGGATTGGCCCTCGTGCACGAGAATGGATTTTGTCGTCCACCATGTGCTTCAAGCGCTGGTAATAGGTTGGACCAATGAAGATCTGGGATGTGATTTTTCGACCAGTGAAGCCATTGTAGAGGACCTGAAGAAGTCAGTGCAATCATAAGCCTTATTACCCCTCAAATGTATTTAAAAAAAATTACAGTGAATTGATACTTTGATTATACCTCATTGCCTCTGAGATGATAGCCATAATCTGATAAAAGGTTGGAAATCTTCTGCACGTTGACAGCATCGTTAAAAGGTGTAGCATCACCAATTTCTCCCTTGTTTGCAGACACCTACAGAGAAAAGATTTGGAAAAGTTTAGTCAGGTTCCTGAAGGACTGGTTACACCATATTTAGCTGTTTCAGTTGTAACTCTTAATACTGGAATTTGAGATTCCATGCCAATGGTAGTACCCTATCTCTCTGTGTTTGTCTGCTACATATTTTAAAAAATACACACTATAAACAAATTTGCTACTCCTTTTTCTAGGTCAGGGGAAAGTGTCTGGAACAAAAGCAACAGATGAGAGAGCACACTGTAGGTAGGGCCTGACCTTCTGGATAAAATTTACAGGACTGTACATCTTCCCTAAGAAACCTCCTTTTGCTATCAAGTAACTGGAGAACAATAATTTTTAGAGTGAATTAACACCCACTAGATAGTGTTTATCTTTACAAAAAAAAAAAAAAAAAGCTCGAAGCAAACAACAATCCCCACCAAATTTTAATGCATAATGCTCAGACATGCAGTACAGGAGACTGTTCTCACCTTGCCCTGAAGACACTCAATCAAGTGACCAATGGTCATACGTGAAGGGATGGCATGGGGGTTGATAATGATATCAGGTGTGATGCCCTCACACGTGAAGGGCATATCCTAGAGCAGGGAAACACACAGTCAATTCCTCCCAGAACATCATGTTTAGGAAAAGTATGTGCCTGGATCCAAATTAAGGCTTTTAAAGAATTTAAAAGTCATTGAAATATGTAAGAAGCAGCTGTGTCCCCTTCTAAAAATATTTTAGCTACATTTAAATCAACATTGCACGTGAGTAGATATTCCACAGACAATTCACTTAAGACAGATCCAATGCCAAGATCATCACAGGTAAAATCTTCAGAAGTAAAAAGAATAAATTACTACCTCTTGCCTGTACTGGATACCACAGGTTCCTTTCTGACCGTGTCTGCTAGCGAATTTATCTCCAATTTGTGGAATTCTTACAGAACGTACCTGTAAGCCATAGGAAAACATGCAGTTGGTAACTTAAATACAGACCAAAGATTATTGAAGCAGAAAGCACAAATGTCAGTGCTCACCCTAATCTTGCAGAATTTGTATCCTTCCTGGTTCAGGGTTACCATGACCTGATCTACAATCCCAGTCTCACTGGTCCGCAGGAAGGTGCTGCAGTCTCTCTTGGTGAAGCGTCTGTTGGTGCTTTCCAGCTCATCTTCATTTTCTGGCAGTGTGACTGTTTTGCCAATGATGACATCATCCCCAGACACACGTACCCCAGGGGCTATCAAACCATCATCGTCAAGTTTGTCATAGATTGCGTGTCTCATACCTTGGGGGGGAAAAAAGGAACAAAAAAAGTAGACCTAAATTTTTCAACATGCTGACTCTTGATGTTCTGCACTAATTCAACAAGTCTGCTTGCAGCTTCAGACAACTGGTAAAATATCAAATACAAATATCTCAACTGATATGGTAATTTCTATAAAATACAGAAATGTCTGTATTAATATATCCCAAAATGATGACTGAATCAGTTCAACATTAACTACCTTGCCCACAAAACCTTAATTTAAAAATGGAGTCTTTGTACACTCCTTTATCTTACCTTGACAAGTTTCACGTGTAGGCTTTTCAAAAACTTCTTCTTGGTCATATCCTTTCTTAGACTCCTGCTCTTTGTATGAGCGATAGAACACAGACCTGAAATGAAGTTATAAAGTCTTCTCCAGTGAAACCAGCATCATTTCCCACCCCCCCATATATCTCATTTTCACATATTATGGCTACTGTTACTAATAACAACCAAATCCAAATAATCAGCACATGCTGCACAACCTTTCCTCTGATCTGTTAATCTGATCTTCACTGAGGAGGGGAAAACAAAAACAAAAAAACCCCACCAAACAAAAGTTTCAGAGGGCATTATGATGGTCACTTTGCAGATACTGCCAAGGTACCTAAGATAACATGCTAATTTTTGATGAACTTCAAAGACTTTTGTATCTGCTCGACATCTCAGAAGTAGTTATTATTCCTAATGATTATTAACATCTTCAGCATATCATTCTCATGTTACTTTTTTCCTTATGCATGCAATTTTGCAAACTTTTTTAGGCTTCTACTGCTACCTTGCAGTGCCACACTCAGTACAACTGAGCTGCAGTGAAAAACTTTCAATTTATATAAGGTTCTTTCTGGTGCTTAAGAGTTTTTGTTTGCTGCCTCAGTTGCCAGCACACCCAAGTGCTTTCAGTGTACTATAATGTACAAAGTCACATCAGCCACCAACTGCGCCAACAGCAGTTCCTTCTAAGGAGAGGAACATTCCAATCCTAACTGGTAGCAACTGTTTCAATAATAAAGACAAGACTATGCTACAATGCTGCAACATTGTTGTGGTATCTGGCAAAACTTGTATGAAAATACACCAGGGAAGAGTCCAAATGTTTTTTCATTAAACTGTGATACAAAGGACCCTAACAGAAAGAAGATCAAAATGTAAGATCAAGTGGGCAGTCAGGTTTCATGGTCTTTTGCTAAGATGCATGTTCACTATTTTCATTGTGTTGCTCCCTTCCTCCCCATAAAAAAAAATTAAAAAGCTTCTCAAGTTGGAAAGATTTGGAGAACGGCATCTTCCAGCATAAAATGAACTTTTCTTGAGCCTCTGGACAACTCAGTATAGCCTTTTTTTTTTTTAAATCCCAAGCAGTAAAAATTACGAAGTCTTACCTGAAAAAACCTCTGTCAACAGCAGAACGGTTCATAATGACAGAGTCTTCCTGGTTATAGCCTGTGTATGATGCAATGGCTACAATCGAGTTGATACCTAAAATATGCAGAGAAAATATTTTGAAAGAATGCACACATGCCCAGACAGACACTATTTTAACTCAATGTACTCTCTACAGTGAAGATGTTCTACCCTTTCTCAGATAAAATCTCTACATCCCACACACAAAAACATGCAGTATCAGCAAATGCAACTCTGGGTAGAAAAGAGTCAAGAGTGACCCCTTGTGAAAAAGCTATCAAACATCAACACAGAAAATGCATTTTTTCAGTTACATTTTAGCAGGGTTTTTTGGGTAAAGTAGTTTCAGCTGCAACACTACCAACAAATTTTTTGCAGTCTAGCTGTCCAGCTACAAGCTAACACTTAACCTATTCTTATTTCTTAAATTGCACACATTCGCTAAATGTTCAGATACTCTACACACACCACTTGTGACATGTTTGAAACAAAACCAAAAATATTATTTTTGTTCCATGAACATGAACTGACAACGCACCTGCTGGTAGCTCTCTGAACCTCAAGTACTCCATGGAGCGTGTTGTTACCAGGGGCTTCTGGGGATAATACAACACATGTGCCAGCGTATCCATACGGACATGGAAGTTGGTAATGTAGACTCCCATAGCCTGCTTACCCATAGCAGACTGGTATGTGTTCCTGGGAGACTAGACACACAAAGGGAAGACCAATAATTATGTACACAAAGCTCTTTACACACACACCCCTCTGTGGGTTTTCTATCAGCTTTAAAAGCAGGATGTCAGCAGAGGTGCACTGACCTGGTTGTGATCAGGGAAAGGGATAATAGATGCACACACTCCCAGGATCATGGACGGGTGAATCTCACAGTGTGTGTATGTTGAACAATAAGCCACACCTTTCTCTTGCAAGTCATCTGGAGTCATTGCCAGCATCACAGTCTCTTCTTCCAGGGTGTCAATGTACTCTACTACACCACTGGCCACGAGATCCTGCCAACTGAACAACCAATAACTCACTCAACACCTAAAATGGGTCTCTTCAACAGTGACAAGAACGAGGACTTCCCTGGCTTATTATTACTACCACTGCCTCAGTGTGATTAAAAAAATTGATCAAACTACCAGGCAGAGAAAGCATCTTTGTGCTGCACAAAGCTTTAAACATTCCTTTCTCCAACCTGAGGGAACATGCAGCTTCCAAGATGGAAAAACGACACCTTCAGTTGAATTTCAGGAATGTATCTCACCTGTAATTGTTATACTCTCGTTCCTTCAGTTGGTCAATGTGCCTTTTCTTCAGCAGCAACTTCTGTTTCTCCACAATTAAAAGGGGCCGACAAATTCTGCCTGCATCAGTGTAGATGCGGATTTCTCGCTCACGGATATCTCTAATCATTGAGACCTGGGCAAGACAGCAGCATCCCATGAGTACAAAGGCTCAGCTTGGAATCAGAACCACAGAACACAAAACAGGACAACCAAATTCCCTAAAGCAAAGACTCTCCAGGCACTGTCAGAAGCACAGAACAAAGAGCAACACTCCTACAAACAGAAGCATTTCAGAAGATTATTTTCAACTGTTTTGTCTTTCAACTGGATCCTCTTTAAAAACAAACATGCCCCCCCAAAAAAACCAACCCCACAACCAAGCAAGAAATCATACACAATCAAGCATATAATAATAATAATAATAAAATCAAATGCACCAAGTACTAAAACCTCCCCAAATAAAACCTAACATGAAGTATATTCAAAAAGAGACTTGCAAATAATGCTACTTGAAACCTGCAAAGTAGTATCAAGGCATTATCTTCTCTTGTCTAAAAGAACACCCAAACTCTAGTTGTAAAGATTTATACCTCTGACACAATGATGTCCATCTGACGACGAAGCTTCCTTAGGGTATTCATCAGCTGCTCTGGATCTTTGTGTATTCCTACCCAGCAGCCATTAACAAATATCTTGGTAGCACTAGAAAGGGGAAATACAAACAAATAATAATTAAAAATATCCCACCATACCAAATAACCCCAAACCCTTGAAGTGTTGTGCAGGATAAAAATCTTAAATCTGTTTAAAGAGTTTTATTTGCACGTACTCAGCTATTGCTGCTGGAGATATTTCTTCTAGGTTTTCCATACTCCACTCTTCCAAGAATTCCAGAATTGGGGATGGCTGAGACCCCACAGAAATGTAAGCCATCAGGGCTAAGTTCTTCACAAGTCCTACTGCATGACCCTAGCAGAAACACAAAGTTAACCCGCATTTTCAAATCAAGAGGTTCCCCGAAGAAGTTTCAAGAATTTCAACTTGACTCCTCAAGGAACCAGACACAAAACATGCTTTCAACCACCGAGTTGACTATAAAGCTGAATATTTGCATCAGCATTATTAAAAAAAGTGCAAAGGATCATCACAAGTGCCATGGCTAAAAAATGACCATGAGGGAAAGGCAGTTAGTACACAAATCCTGCTTTCATTACCTCAGGGGTCTCAGCAGGGCAAACCATTCCCCACAGGGTGTTGTGCAGCTGCCGGGGCTTGGCCAGTTTTCCATCTCTCCCAATGGGAGAATTCAGGCGTCTCAGGTGGGAAAGTGTGGATGCAAAAGTCAGGCGGTTCAACACCTGCACGTAGGAAGGAGTTCAGTCAGTCAAAGCTTAAGTGTGTTGCTGACAGGCATCATGACACACTAGCACAAAGGATCAACGCCCTCTAGAAATGGTGTGCTTACAAAGACCTAAAAAAGCTCTCATTTTTGTTAGCTACACTTTTTAGTTCACCTCCACTAATCTCACACTACCCCTAGAATATCAAGCTCCTAACTAGTGCTGTAGTGGCAGAAGTTTCCAGAGCATGCTTATACCACAGCAAGACCCTGGGCTAATAAAGTCAGTGCCCCTCATCATTTGCTGTGGCATACATAACTTTTATATTGTAAGGTGCCACTCAAGTTTTTTTAACTGCCTGTGAAGCACAGGAAGTAACTAAAGGAAAGAAATCCATCCTCCTGGATGATTCCCTGGGACTAGAGATTTACACAAAAGTGCATGATCCAACAAAAAAAATCTCTACAAGAGCTGCACCAACTGTTTAGCAGTGAATGCAACAGCCAAAGCAAACAAACCACGACAAAAAAACCCCTAAACCACACACCTGTGGAGAGCCAACTGTTTGGATCTTCATCTGTGTCACCTAAGGAGATCTCCTTTTTAGCATATTTCTGTTTAGTATACAACATGCATGGCTACTAAGCAATGTTAAACTCTTCCATGAGAACAGTTTTACCATAAAAACTATAAACCTGACAAAGCCCTTACTGTACCTGAGATACTCCTGCTCTGGCCTGATGAGCTTTCTTCTGGTCACCCCAGTTTCCAGTTGCCAACGAATATTTCAAACCGTCTGAAATAATTCTTGTTTTAATTGCCAACTCCAAGTTGAAATCTTTCCCTCTGTCAATGAACTTTTGTGCATATATTCTCACTTCCTTCAGCAAATTCTTGAACATTCTGTAGAAGAAAGACACCGAGAAATCTGATTAAACAGTGCTGTGCAATTCAGCCTACTCAGGGCTATTTGAAAAAAAAGTCACTGGCCTCCTGAAAAAATGTAATTTGTAACCAGGGTGAGGGTGCAGAGGAGAATAAAGCAAATTAAACTGTTTGTAAACATGCACAAAATACGCTTCAAAGCAAGTCAGTGCTGGCCACCTATGGTTATAGGAAACTCAATCACTCCAGGAAAAGTCATAAGCAGATAAAAGCTGTGTTGCCCAAGACTGGCTCTCTGACACAACAAAATTAGTCTGATTTAGATGCACAGAGTTGGCAATGCTTCCACCATGAAAGAAAATGTGTATGTGATAGTTACCCTCTGAACAGGAAAGCCAAGAGTGGCCCAGCAAGATCCAGTCTTTTGTTGCCATAATGATCTCTGTCATCCAGCTCTCTTCTTCCCAGTGCTGCCAGCAACAGTCTATGAACCATATACCTAAGCAAATAAGACAGTATGTTTTAAACTGACAGCAGACATTCACAAGAAAGATTACATGTTTTCATAGATAAGTCAGTGAACTCTTTCCTAAAGGCTGTCCATTCTACATCTTTAGGATACCAATGTCCTAAAATAAACCTCTTCAGCACATCCTTAGAGGTGGATGACCCAGAGAAAGTTCAGGCTAAGGACAGAGAGAAGAAAATATTTACATCATGATGGTCATGCCTCTTCTGCTAAATATCTGTCCTGTACTGTAATACAGGCTCTGTTTAAGCACATGCAATCAGGTATAAAATCACAAGTCTCCTGATGCTACAGTTCATCTGCATACCAATAAGCAGTGATCAAGACAATGTGCTACTGGTTTCAAAGAGTGGTTTACATTACAGTCAGCTTACCAGTACTTATCTACATCTTAGTTATCAATTTCTAAATGTTATCCATGCAACTGGATATCAAAAAGTCATTTAGTACTACCATCATATTTAACTTAAGATCCAAAATGTGTGAGGCTTATTTTGTTCCTTTTTTTTCCCTAGTTCATCAAAATTTGCATTTTCTCAGCCTCAAAAATATACTAGTGCCCCAAGGTTTATCACAGAGTATCCAGAAGACTGAGGTTAAAACAAACTTCCATTCAAGGTGTTCTTCCAATCATATACATGAGTAAAAAACATCCATTCGCAGCTGTGAGACAGAGTTCTGACATACCCTAGAAAATAGGCCTTTTTGGTTTCACAGAAGTCACTGACACCAACATGCGGCAGCATTTCCTTCTGCAAGACTTCTTTGGCATACTTGATTCTCTTTTCTTTGGTGACACCTGGCTTGGCACCTCTTGAGCCAATGAAGTTTAGGGCAACATTTTGCTCCTGAATGACAAACGCTTCATCCAGAGAAGGTTTGACCTACGGCACAAAAATACAGCAAAATCCTGTAGCAACCAGTGCCTGTGGGGGCTGAAGGAAACTACACAGTAGTTTGTTCACGATTCTTTTCAGGATCATTGATCCAGGTCTTTCTGGCACTAGAAAACAGAAATGAAGCATGCAGGAAGAACACAAAAAATAGCCTAAACTTCAGAAAACAGTTCTCATTCAAGTTCATTCTAGGTCTCATGCTGTTTCAGGTATAATCAAGATTTTACAATTAAAGTCAACAACAGTGGGAGAAGACCCTAACTCTCCAAATACATATTAACTCTTAAAATTTCCACTGTGCTCTATCCCCTTAATGTACTCATTAGAATAGATTCAGGCAGAGAACTTTCAACATTTCTAACACAGAACCCACAAAACCAATAAATAATTACAGCTGGAAAATGAACAACGCTTCAAGTGATGACTACCTTCACTGACACACTGACCAAACATGAGAACAGGAAATAATTTAATATATATTACCATTTCCATCATTTCTGGGTCTTCAAAATCATATATGATGTGCTCTAGAATGTCCCTGTCGGACACAAAGCCAAGTGCACGGAACACAATGATGATGGGGACCTCTTGTTTGATATATGGCAGAGTTGCTACAATGCGCTGACCAATGGCACTCTTCTTTGCACCCTGCACGAGATGGGGGAAAGCACAGGTTAGACTTAAATCATCCTGACTTTCAATAAAAGTCTCTAAAATCATCCTGCCTTTATGTAAAAGTCTCTCTCTGGATTTGGATGATACAACACAAGCATATTTATTCAAGCACCACAGGAAAACATGGGTTTTCAGCAGGCCAACTAAGGAGCTACTCTGCAATGTACTCCAGCAATGACTTTTTATTTTAAAAACATTTCAAGCTTGAAAAGTCTGTGAAAACTTGCAATGTTTTTGCTGATACAAAGGAACAGAAATACTACTCATTCACCCATATGCATCATTTCTCTCCCTTAGTGGCAAGAGCAATCCTATCCACCTTCAGTGTTTCTGCTGTCAGGACTAAAGTCAGCTTTTCTAACACACTGTGCAAATAATTATTCAAGTAGCTGCTCCCCTTCTCCAGCAGGAAATGTTGTGGGATGCAGAGGAAATCAAGAGTGCCCCAGACATCAGGAGTGAGAATACTGTAAAGCTCCTATTTAAGTTGCTCTTGGAAAATTTCAAAATGTCAGTGCAATATTAAATGAGTACTGACACCTTTTGCTTTGGAAGTTACAAGTAGCACTTGTTTGCCCTCACAGATGGCACAATTAGATGTTAAATATGAATTAATATGTGGTCTACAAAATACATCTCAACACTAGGTTGGCCATCAGCAAAGAGAGGGTCTCTGCTCCTCAATTTATTCTTTGTGAAAAAACAGGACACAGCTGGTCTGAATTTTCTAAAAACTCATGTACAGTAATTTAAAAATTGTTTTTAGCCTTGCCCTAAAACCTGCCACAAATTGAGTCTTCATTTCAATCCCCAAATTATTTATCATAGAGACAGGCATAACATATGACAAACAAATTTTCATTTTCATCTTCTTTACAGCTTAGCATCAAAAGAAATTTCTTCTCAAAACCTCAAAAGCAAATGACACAAAGAGACAGGACAGTAACAAAACTCCTAAATCAATCTCTGGAGTTATTACTAGCCATACCTGTCCCCCTCTGGCCAGCATGCTGACCCATATAGTACTTGTTGGTCGGGAGGAATTTTCCAGACAAGATCTACACTCTCCTGTGTAGGCATATTTTGAATCTTTCTTTGCAAACACATACACTGTGTTTGTAGCCATTTTCTCCTGAGCAATCAGAACCTGTGTTGGAAACAAGAGCACCAGTAAATAACTGGCAAAAGAGAATACTGAAGGCGACATGAAGTCAATTGGCTGAACTCTGTATTTTAAAAACATAGATTTAAACAAAACATACAGCTAGTTAAGATGGAATAGCCAAAACAAGAGATTCAGGGAACACTATTGTCTGTTATTACTTACCACACGTGCTGGCTGTGCCAGACATTTCACACACTGATAAAGAAAGCATTTCACTATCTGTTTTTCCAAGGTCAATGCACGACACAGGCAAATTTAAATGCCAGCTCAACAATCAAAGCCAGATTTTTTCCCCCCCAAGAAGAAATATAAAATTTTAATTATTTTGCTGTGTTTACCCAGGCTATCAGTTAGAAAATACTGTCAGTTTCACTGGTGAGGCACTAACAGGGTGTGGATATGATTTTCTGAAGCAGCTTCCACAGCAATGGAGGCAAGAACCTATTCTTAAAACAAAATGCATTGATATAGCTGTGAACAAGCTGGAGGACACTGTGAGTGAGGAAGTGCCTCATTTCAGAGTGCATGCTGCTCTGCAATGCTGGAACAGGAAATAAAAACATCTAGAGCACTTCCTGGCAAACAGCTCACAAAACACAAAGCAGTTCACAAAACTGGAGAAGGGAAGGACTAAAGATGGCAAATGTGCCTCAAAGAAGAAAAGGTGGCTTGACAAAATCCTAACAGATGACTACAAGCCCATCTTTCTGCAAGATCAGGAGATCCCCCAGTATCTCTGGTACACCGAAATAAGAGTATTTATGCTCCTGGCAAAACACAGAGATACAAGTAACAGAACTCCCAGTGTCTATAAAGATGGACGTGCAAGGTATGTCCCTTACCTTTTCTGATCCATTAATGATGAAGTAGCCACCAGGATCAAGTGGGCATTCATTCAGCTCACAAAGATCACGGTCAGTTAAGCCATTCAGCAAACAGTATGTGGAACGCAACATGATCGGAATTTTTCCTATAAAGGTTTTCTGATGCTGGGTCTGCAATTGGTCCTCCCCTTCTTTAATAACTGTTTTAGTTATATCCACATACAAGGGGGCAGAATACCTACAGAATAAAAACACCAGTGTGTTATCTGTCAGTTACTACCTTTCTGTACAACCCTGAGTAATGAAGGCAGTTATTCAAGCACTCACTGGTGTATTAGGCATAATTACCAAATCATTAACAACTAGACACGAAAGTTTAAACAGAACAGTAATTATTACATTTTCAAGGCACAACTATATTGTAAAAGGCTATGAATTAGTAAGGCAGAGGCAATTCTTTCTTGTGTTTAACCACCACAGAGTTGGCTCTTACGTAAGGTTTCTCAGTCTGGCTTCATTTGGCATCATAGGTGAGGGTGCTCCATCTCTTTCCCAATGTGTAGGTTTGGAGAGATAAATTTGTTCAAACTTCAACAGATACCGGGGCTGGAAAACAAGAATATATTTACTTGTCATGGAAGAAACATCTCTCGTATTAGCAACCAGAACTGTTACTGCAGAAGAATAGCCACAACAAATGAAAACACAGCAAGCTGGGTAACACTGGTTCCTAGTAGGATTCTATAGGACAAGTAAACGAAATAAGACTTGAGTTTTTGGAAAACAATCTGATTTTTAAAATGCACAAAAGCTTCCTACAACAGGAGGTGGCAGACCCTTGTTGGCAAATATGCTTTAGGTCAAAAAATATCTCAATCCTTATGTGAAGAAACACCTTCTCCTGGATTTGCAGCAACAGCCACATACAGTACCGTTTCCCAAGTTCTCACGAAAGCAATCTTAAGGAGAATACATTTACTATCACTCTTATCTCTAAGCATGGTTGCTAAACCCTCTCATGTGCTCTAAACTGTCTTCAAATTTTGAGACTGAGAAGCAGAGGGAGACAGAAACAAAATAATCAATTTTTTCCCAATACTCACAGTTTCCTTAAATTAATCCAGCATCTTCAAATGTGATGACAGATTGCCTGCAAGTAACTCCTAAGGAAAAAGCAGGTTTTCTTTTTCTCATCTCTAAACCTATTCCTAAAAACTTGCATTAAATAAATGAGAATAAGACACTAACCTTTGTGATTTGAGAAAGTAAAATACTAGCTTTTGGGCAAAAAGAAGCCCAGCACAAACCATGCTTGTGATCTGAACCATGACCAGGCACAGCACAAACATCAGCTGCAGAACTGCTCAAGTAGAGAATTCTGCCATAATATACACAGAATAACAGAGCAAATATTAAGAATTAGTGAGCTAAATGTCTATGGACTGTTTGCCTAGCAAAGAAACCAAAAGACATCTCAGTTATTCTCTACAGGAGAGTTGTTTGCTTGCAAAAAAATGCAAATGAACAAGAAAACCATCTAAATTCAATGCTCTGGTGTCCCAAAGTTCCTTTAAATCCCTAGAGGGAAACACCAAGGCAGTGACTGACAGCAAGGCAATGGCCCATCACCATTTGCATTTATGGAAACAAGGGGCACAGGTGAAAAAAGCACCAGAGCCACTGCAGAAGGTGCACACTCATTGTGGAGGAGCCATCACAAGGCGCAGATTCCAGACAATCTGTCCTCTTTGGAACATGGTGCCAATGGAAGATGAACCTGGACCTAACCTGAGTCAAAGCTAAGAGAGATGTTTTCAGCCCTAAACCTATCTTGCCATGGTAAAGCTGCTGAAGAATCAGAATCTCACCAAAACACAGTTTGCTCTTGGCTACCTGACCTACTCTATTAAATCTCTGCCTGTACAGTTTTGCAGAGGAACTGACAACATGAGCTGCAGCAGCCACTTGTTCTTGGTCACTTCCCAACTCAAACAGCAAGACAGGAGCTGAATAAAACTGACTGAATTGAAAAAACACATCATCTCTGCCAAGGTTCTCCACTTACTGGCTCTTCCACTTCTCCTGAGGCATGCTGGGCTTCAGCTTGTAAATCAATTGGTGGAGCATCTTCAACAATTCTCTGCACAGACATCTGAATAAACTCATCAAAGGAATCCAACTGTTGCCTGACCAAGCCCTTTTCATCAAAATAGGAGCTATAAAAAAAAAAAAGAGGTTAATAAGAAATCTTAATTTAATTCATGTAGTTCACACATCAACAAACTCAGGATATATTTATTACCAAAACTCCAAAAGCCATGAAATATAGTGAGAATCAAACACATTCACTTAACCCAAGACATGACTTTCAAACACAGATGCTCCTCACAAATGTTTAACAATTCCCTCCCTGCCTGAAGACACAGACACTTTGGAGTGACAGACTTGCTGCCACCTCTTGGCTAAGCCATGACCGCATGCACAGTCAGTGCCTTAAATTTTCCTTAAATTGGAAGAGAAACGTGATGACAAACCTCACTGAAAGCAGCTTCAGCTCAAGTTTTCAATAATAACTGTAAACTACTTTGCTTTAACTAATTTTCCAAGCGGCAGTAAACTAGGAGTATGCCCCCAAGTCCAAGTAATAGTACTCAGAACTTTTAGCTTGGATCCCCTCTGTTCCAGCCACACAGGTCCTGGACACCCATGTATTGCTAGAAAAAAACACCACCACCAAAATGGTGAAAATAACCAATTACTGACTTCCTAATGCCAGCATGAGCTGTGAGATTAGTGGACAAAACCATGTGCTTGATATGGAACCAAAACCACCTCTTTCGTCACTAAAAAAAGTGTGTCCTGGGGGTCAGCAGAGCTTCTCAATCCCTGCCGACAATCCTTTGTTTCTACTAAAAGCCCTCCTGCTCTGAACGTGCTGCAACACACAGTTTAGCATATTCAAGCCTGCAGTTCCCAGACATGTTCCCGGGAGCAAGCTGGATGTCACCTGCAAGACCGAGAGCAGATGTGTTGAGGGGATAAGGACAGCTAGTTTTAGCAGGTCACCTAATAACAATCCAGCAGGCTTCTTGCCACAGGTCGGGGGTGATTTCATCATCGTCTTCATCATATTGCATATCTGTGGGGAAGCACAGCGTGTGAGTTAGGCTCCGACCACCGCAGTGTCCCCCTCGCCTGGCTCAGGAACCCTCCAGCACCCTGGCTCCCGCGGGAGATCCCACCGCATCCCCCCCATCTCCCGGCTGCCGCGGGCCCCGGCGCGCCCAGCGCCACTCCTGGCCGGGTCGGGCGGGAGGAAAAGGCGAGGAGTAAGAACGGGAAAACCCCTCACCTTCGTCCGCGTCGTACATGGTGGCGGCGGGAGGGGCCGCGGGCGGCGGCGGCCGGGCGAGGGGCGAGAGGAGCGAGAGGGGCGAGAGGAG
>VXBB01020072.1:36023-150014 GCA_013399915.1 Illadopsis cleaveri
CCACCTTAACAAATCTGGCGCCCAACGTGGGGCACCTGAGAGTGTTTCTGAAGTGTGTCAGCGTGGGGACCGGCGCTGGGGAATTCCGCAAATATCGGACCCTAGCGAAGCCGCTGCAGGAGTTAGTGAGCTTTAGCCCGTTGAGAGCTGAAATTTATCAGGTAGTCAGAGACCCAAAAGTACTTTATGTTTGTTTTTCCAGGAACAACACTGAACCTGTTGAAATTTCCAATTATTAACCCTACGTGTGACAGGATATTCCGAAGGCAGGAGAGGCTAAAAGAAGAGGCAGCAAAAACAGAAGATCAGCTAAGCAGTGAAGAAAAGAAGTACCTTAATCAACTTAAAAAGCAGGGTTACCTAGTGGGTGAGTAAAGGTGATACATTTTTGCCCCTAATGAAAACGCTGCATTACACAAAGGTTAAGTTATTTTGACCAGTGTTCACTCCCAGATTAATGAGGGCAAGACCTCTGTCTCTTCCATAAACAGCATCATTAGTAGTTTTGAATACCTGTCAGCTGCTGTAGTAGCAGAGAGTTCCTCTGTGCAATGCATCTCCTGTCTGAATGAGGCTGGAAAATTCTGATAACTTAGTAGTTTGCAAGGATATCACAGTATGGGCCATCTTTTGTTCCCAAATAAAGAAAATAAGTTTAATTTTAAATAATCACATTTGGGCTGCGGGCTACAGGGGTTGCACATCATTATAGTATGTATTCAAAAGAGGGGGTTGCCAGAAGATAGCTCTGGTTTTCAGATAATTCTGTGTTTGGCAGTCTGAGGCACTGAAAAAAGAAGGCAGCCTGCTTTACCATAAAGTGGATATAACAAAGTGATCTATCTGGTCCTTGCTGAGATTTTGGTACATGAGGAGTCCTAAGCAAGAATTATAGAAGGGATTTTTTATCATTTTGGCTTTTGAACACTGAAATTTCTAGTCACATGGTGTCTTTATCCCCTTTATATCAGTGATGTGCATCTCTTTTAAGCCGTGAAAGGGGCAGATGTTTGATTGAAGGAAAGCAAGTTAATAAGTAAATTCCCAGGAAAACCTTTCATTTTAATCCAGGAAGAGTTGGAAGAACATTTCAACAGCAGAAGTCTAATGCTGAGATTGACTTCGACCCTGACGTGCTCTCCTACAGCATAGGTGAAGATCCTAGCGATATCCCTAAGAAGCATGAGGAAAGGGAGGAGTTCACTCATAATGAAGTGAAGGATGCTCGGTGGTGTTTTGATACTCCAGGAATTGTAAAGGAAGACTGTGTAGGTACTCTGTGGTGCTGTGTTTTGGGGTGACAGGGTTTGGGAGGACTGTTCTGCCTTAGCTGTGCCTGTGAGAGAGTATTTCTATGGTAGTCTTGATATTAGGATTCTCTTAGTTTGGGAGTTGTATTAAGATAAGGTTTGTATTTACTTGAGAGGGGTTCATGTAGTAATGCTGTTGCATTTCTGAGTAGTGCAATACTGCCAGCTTTGCAAAGGAGCTGCAGTGCTGCATCACCAAGCTTCCACAACCTCTGAATGAAGGGAAGTAAGCAAGAGTGCTCTTAGCAAGTTCACACCAGCATCACCCAATGAAGCTGGCACTTTAGTTCTTCCAGGCTACAGAAGAAGGTGGTGCTTAGGAGGATAACCAGAGTTATATGACCAAACCACGTCTTAGGGAAAGCATTCTCCTGAAGCTAGGAAGATCTACGGTATTGCTGTTACTGGCTCCAGTATGTCAGGCCTTTGTCAGTAGAGCAATGCCATACTGAAGCCAGTGCTGACAAAGTGCACATATCCAAAACAGGCATGTTTTGCTTTTTGGTCTTCTTAATACCCATGCAGAGCTACAGGTCATCTTTTGGGGAAGATTAAATAGTACAAGGAGACAGGAAGATTCTTAAGAGAATGAAGTGCAAGGACTATGCTGAGACTTTACAGCTCAAGTGCAGTGCTGCTTTCATGAACACTAGAAGACTGGTTTTCTAGTGATGCAGACTATTTGTCAGACTATAACCTGCTTTACTAACCTGCACTTAGGTCTCTGACAGCCAGTGTAAAGACTGGCATCAGTTTAGAGACTTGGTTTGGTAACTTGAGACTGTGTGTTTTCTTCCTTTCTAATGGAATTGAATACATGTGGAAAATACTTCCTGGATCCAGAAGTAGTTGCTGCTGATTCTGATTATCCTCATGCTGTACTTTGGAGAGGTCTGTGCCAAGTTTCAGATCAAATTTTGTTCCTGCAGTCAGTGTTCAATCTGAATGAAGGGCAAGCAGATTGTCTGGCAGATTTTGGCAGGGGAGATTTTTCCTGTTTCTCACTTACTGTGTGGACCAGAATTGAGCCATCGTGTCAGAAGTTCTTGACATTGCTTTACTTGGTGTTTCTCCTCTGTCAATATAATGCCAATGCTAACTTCATTGTTCCCATTGAAACATCTGGAATGAGTTATGACAATTCGTATTACAGGTTTTGAATCTCCTAACAGAGAAGGAAGTAAAGCTTGTTTTGCCATCACATGCCATTGTTCCACGGACCTTCATTCTCAAGCCAGGAATGGTCTTGTTTTTAGCAGCCTTGGGACGTATAGACTACTTAGAGGTAAGGAAAGAAAGGATTTTGGGAGCAGCTGCTTCATCTGTTACTGTAGTACCAGCCATAAAAGGCTTTCTGGATAGCTTTCCCAGACCCTTTCGTTGCTGCTTTGGAGATGATGAATCAGTTACTGAATCACTGCATGAATCCAGAATGCCTTGGGATGGGTAGTTGAACGGTTTGTTACTTGTTACCAGTAGGCATTACATAGTATATAGTGGGAACTGCTTTTGAATGCTGACAAACATCATCAGTTTATTGTGTTTCCCATGACGTACAAAGAGACGTGAAGGAAGGATGAGAATGTCAGAATTAACTGGGAAAATACATGGTTTTCCTCATTTCTGTATTTTGTGAAAGCAGTCTGCTGAGAGAAAATCATAGATGTTTTTCTTTCCTGGCAGACTTCTGAAGAACTTGCCCGAGGAAGCAATTAATTTCACATGTATTTTAGGTTCTGTAAAAAATATTCTTCAAATGTGCTGTGTATCCCCTCTGCCAATAATTTCTTCCATTTATTAAAAATCCCATGCCATGCACCTTTATTGAACTGTGTGGAGTTGACGTGACCATGATGCTTCCTCTGTGAGAGGCAGTTTCTTCCATAAGAGCATTAGACATTACCATAAGTCTTAGATCATTTTCTCAGTAGCTTGTCCTGTTTTAGAGGTGTGTATGGCTATTCCTTTGTTTCAGTCTGCTTTCCAAGATCACCACAGAAATGTTGAATTGGTACTTTGCTAAGGACACTCTTGACCTGCTGGAAGTAAACCAGAAAGGTGGAGGGGGCAGGATTCTGTAAAGTAAAAGTTTATGGGAGGAGCACACCCTGATATATCAGTCTTGTGTATCTATGTCCTCCTGAGATCTTGGAGGACAGTTGTGCTCAGGTCATGACAGAAGCTCCTGCCTCAACATAGACCTTTGAACTTGAAGGAATTCCTGCACTTGTTTCTGGCTGCTAGCAGTGTTTGCAGAGGTCTCTCCCCTCTCGACCTTGTCTTCCTGCAAAATGTGATAAGAGTGCCTGCTGAAATTGCTCCACCGACTTTGCATAGCTTGAGAGCAGCTGAAACCAAGTACTGTTGAATGAGCGCTGTGTGTGAGAAATGTAGAGTGATAGGAGAAGAAGCACCAGACCAGATGTCCATCACTTCTTGCACTGAATAACCACACTGAGTTTATTCTTGTGAATTAAATGAGAGCAAAGATCTCTCTTGCATGATTTACCTGAGCTGAGCAGCTGTGCTGGCAGTAAATGTGGCATTGCTGGTGCTTTGAGGCAGGATGGTGAAGCTGTGGGTCTTCTCTTCTGGAAACTCAAATCCCAATTTTATATAAACCCTGGCTGCTGTCACTGGCAGAGGCAAGGACCTCTCAGATAGGGAGGGGGCATCAAGCAAGCAGATTTTCAACATGCAGGAAAGGAATGAGACAGGAGAGAGCAATTCAGGGCTGCTTTTCTGTTAGCGTATTCTTTTGGTATTTATTTCAGGGAGAAAAGTCTGCCTGGTTTTCTGTCTTGGCTTCTAACCTGTTGCCAGTCCATGTTACTACGCTGAGTAATGCAGACACCATCTATGAGAAGCATGCAGCCCAAGGGTTCCTAAAGGTAAGGGGAGGTGCTGGGGGAGCTTGTGGCTGCAGGGAGGCAAGACCCCTGTCTGGGGCACAGCTGACAGGGAACATCCACAGGTATCAGGGGTCTGGGACTTGTGCAGTGGGTGAGTGGAGATGCACAGTGTGGAGCAGTCTTGCACAGACTGCATGGCTGAGGTGTGTTAGGAGAGAGCACTCACAATGATGCGTTTTCAGCAGAGTTTCTGTTTCTGGCATTCAGGCAATTTGCAGTGCTCTGCGTACTCATACTTGGCTTTTCTTGAACAGCCTTAAAGTGCAGTCAGCAATGGGGATATTTTCCATGGCAAACCTGCAGACTGGGGTTTCAGAACAGACTGCAGCTGAAAAATTTTCTTATTTTCTTACTTCTTTCCTGCTGGATCTTCTGCACATATTTTGATCTCTTGGTGGTCTGATTTTTTCCTTGGTATGGCAATGTTTTGTGAAGCACTTGCTCATTGATGGGAGATGGGGTGAGCTGTCCCTGTCTTGGTATTTCCATTCCTGTGCACATGGAGAACAAGTGCTGTCACTCATATCAAGGCAGCTGGCCTGATCCACCAGCTGGATCCTGCAGTGGGCACTCCATCTTTGCTCACTTCCCACAGGGTTCCTCTGGATGTGATCCTGACTCTGTTCTGGCAAACCTGAAATGACTCCTGGAGGTTATTCAATCCAGCTCTTCATTGGCTCACAAATGTTTAATGTCTTATTCTCCCTTGTGCCTTGCTTGCCAGTTTGAGGTAGGAGTGCTGAAGAATCTCTTGACTGTTAAATCATCTCCCTGTGTTTTAATCTTAGGTTCCCATGGGTGGGGAAGAAAGAATGAAAGAGTTCCCTCCACTTGTCCCTCAGGACATTACATTGAAAGGAATTGGTACCACTGAGGCAGTTGCAGATATCAAGCTTTCCTCTGCAGGTAATTTAGTATTTCTTCACTAGTTTGCTTTGCAGAGTCTGCATCCTAGGAGCATTGATGGAAAGAGGCCTCTGAAGGGGTGAAGCTGTATTTCCTGCTCAGAGCAGGACTGTCAACAACACAAAATCATAGCAGCCATGACTTTGTCCAGCTGAAGTGTGTCAGCCTTCAAGAACGGAGATTGACAGCTATGCTTGTACAGGATGGCAACATTGGGATACTTTATGCTCTGGCTGCCATACAGGTTCTACAGCATCAGAAATGGCTGTGACACTGTCAGCTGTCCAGGTGAGAGGGAAAGGGCCATTGACTGGAAAGCTTCGTTCTTGTGTTTTTGGTAGTTCCCACCATCCCTCTTAAGTTTACCAGGAAAGAGCTGTGTCTGAGAAGAGTAACGTGGCTTTAGGTGCTGCCTTCTGTTGGGAAAGGGCTGGATATGACCTTTGAGCTTGCTTTCTCAAGCAACCACATGAGGGTAGCTCAGATTTTTAGCCACTCTGGGAGGCAGTAGTTTGTGTCAGAACCTTGTTTTGATCCTAGGGACTTGTCTTCCTCACTGTCATGTTCTCTGTGGCTGTGCAGGCTGGGTGGCAGTGACGGCTCCCGCGGAAGAGGAATTGCTGCTCCGAGCCTACACTCCCAAGGGCACTGCGCTGGTGGTGCGGGAGCCTCCCCTTCTGCCTTACATCAGCACCATCAGAGGGCCCCGGATCCCGGGCACTCCTGCCTACAGGACCAAAAAGCCTCCTTCCTTTGTGGAAAACCTAAGAACCACAGGAAGTGGATAGTGCTTCTCATCATCCAAGCAAGGCAGAAGACAGAGCAGCCCCTGGAGAGCCTTGTGGCTTATTGGTATTCGGAAAATGTTGGACTTACTGTGAAAGGCCAGCAGGCACATTTTGGAAAGCAGGCCTGGGGGGAGCTCCACAAGTCCACATCTGATCCAGCTGTTGAACTGCAGCCATTGGGAATGAACTGAGGGGCTGGGACCTTGCTGTGGGAGGAGAAACAGCTTTTCCCTGGGATCTGCATCAACTGGCAGATCCCTTTATCTATCTCCTCTTGAAATACAGAGTGGAAACTCACCTGCCTGACCTGGTCTGACTTTGCTGCTCATAGAGTAGGTGGTTTTTTGCAGGCATGCTTCCTGATGTTGGAAATCATCACCTTGTTCTTAAGGTGTTTCCATTGCTAAGGGGATGGAGGGAGTTGGAAGGAGCAGGGAATGCTGCAGTGTGGGTATGACCCTCCTAGTGGCTGATACTGATTCAACAGCATCGACCAAAAGTCGTGTCCTTTCTCTCCTTCAGCATCTGGGGCAGATTAGGGTGTGCAGTATTTTGCTTTTGGACACAGGAAAAGTGATTTTATGAACAGCAGGTCTGCTCATGTGCCTGAAGAGGAAAGTTTTGCAATTTACTGCTTTGATTTGGTTTCTGTAGCTTGGGTACAGATTTTTGAAACCAAGGGTATAGAATAAAACTTTTCAAAGATGCTCTTTTGTTGACCTAGTTGACAAAGCACTCTTTGTGTGGGGATAAGCATCTTGCTAAACACATGAAAGCTCCAGTGCAGTAATAAACATGCTCAATCTGCCAAAGACAGGCAGACTGAGAGATACATGGCCAGCCAGTCTGCTGAAAAAGAAGCAAAGAAAGAGTATCTTTTAATCTCCTTACCATTTCACTGATGTTTTCCTCAGTCAGTCCATTGGTCCCCAGAGGTGGCTCTGCTGTGCTTGGGTCCTTGGCTGTTGTCCTGAAGAAGCCTGGGTGATCAGCAGAAATCATTGGCTCATTCAGCATCCTCTTCTCACCATTGTTGCCTGTGGGATGTATTGGCATTCCATTAGGGAAACCTGTCCCTTTGCCCTGCTCTTTGTTTCCCCCCAGACCCACCACTTTCAGCCCAGACCCACCACGTGGGTCTGTCAGCAGCCCCTGCTCAGGGACACTCTCATCCCCTATGTGAGGCTGCTAGGGCCTCCTGTGGAGCCACTTTCCATGCTCTACCACTTCCTTCACCTCTTCCTCACCCTGCACTGCCTCCCACACTGGGGTCTGGTGAGATGGGGTGGGCCAAGTGGGGCCACAGTGGGTTTGAGGAGCGCTGGGTGCTGTGAGGTTTGAAGTTTGGCACTGCCTTGAGGGAGTTCCCTCTCCTTGCTGGCAGCTGCCCAGCTCACCCTGTGTAGAAAATCAGTTCTTTGTGAAGGTCAAGCCTCTGCCTGTGAACACAGGGAATGTGGTTCACATGTGTTCAGTCTGTGTCTAGACTAGAGTTCCTCCTGTACATAAGACAGAATATGTGCACCCTCACCTTGACTTGTCAGGAAGTCTTTTCTAGTTCTTTCTAGAAGAAAAAAAAAAACTACAGCAGCATGTTCCTCACTGCTCAGGCTGTGACTCACACAAAACTCTCCTGTTTTCCTTCTGTTTCTCTGTTGTGAAAGCCAGCACATGTGTGGCCACTACTAGGGTGTGCTTGGCAAGCATCAGAGCACAGGCAGCAAGCTCCAAAATGTGTTTTTTCCAGCATGGATATATAGGACTGTAGCTGTCTTCCTGGCTGGATTTCTTTGTGTTGTTGACAGGCCTCACATTTGGCTGCCAAAATTACTGAAGGAGTTGCCAGCAGGACTAGTGTGAGGATTATCTGTTTTAGCTGTGCCAATCTTCACAATGCTGTGATTTTCAATTTCTCCTTCACAAAAGGAAAAAGCACCATCTTTTTAATGTTTAAGAACAAGATTCTAGAAGCTTTTTTTTTTTTAGAGATTCTTTTTAAAATTTTCTTTTATGGTGATGGAAGAGAAATTGCCATATTTATCTCAACTGTTGTAGCATACACAGCAAACCAACCTCTGTACAAATTCTGCCCATTTTTTTTGAGCAGGCCATGGATTTATCAAGTACTTTCCTTGACTTGCTCATAGCTAAATGGAAGAGCTATGTTACTTTGTGTATTTCTTCAAGACTGAGTATCTTGAACATTTTTAAGCTGGCAAGAGGCTAAACAACTTCTTCATGTGTCTAGAAACAGCATGAACAAGTCAGGTTGTTCAGTTTATGTCTTAAGCAAGAATACTGAGAATGCAAAAGAATCCTGAGACAGGGGTCTCTGCACCTTGAACAAATGCACCAATCCAAACTTCTTCCTGGATGAATTACATGCATCAGATAGTGGTGAGAGAGAAAGTATCAAGATCTGCCAGAACTGCCAGCTTAATATCACAACCCAAAAGCAGGTGAAGGTATTGAAAGTTACCAAAGTGACACCTATTCCTTTTCATCCTTGGCTGTATGACAGGTGTGTGGATGGTGTACATCATGAAAAGCGGCTGGCAGACAGCTCTTCGCCTTCCTCTTACACGTCTAAGGTCTTAAAGGCACTGTAGCTTTCTGAGGCAAAAGCCACTATAACGTTCTTGTGAGGATGATGCAATTCTGCAGTGCCTGAATTCAGAGCTGTGCTTACAGGCCACAAGAGAATCCATCACTCCTGACTGTAGCTTCCAGCTTAAAAGTACCTTTGTACTAATTTCCATAAAAATATCCACTGCTGAGCATAATAATCATGGGCTGCAGAGGTGAATACCCCAGCTCTGCCTTTTTGCTTTGTAAAGTTCTCACACATTTGGTGGCTTTAGTTCTTCCTGGAGCACTGCCTGGAGCGGTGTCAGTCCATTCCCAATGTGAAACAGACTGTAATTTGCACAGACTGTTCCTCAAACTTTTATAGAAGAATAAAAGTTTGGATATGTTTCCATCAGTGAAGTGTCTGGAAAAAGAAAGGTAAAAAGAGTAAGAACTTCAAACACTCAAAAAGTGAACAAGATGGGAAAAGCTGGAGCAAATAGAAGAAAAAGTAAGTAGCAGAAATCGCTTAAAAGAGGACTGCGTTTAGAGACAACGAGGTTTAAACTCTGTGGTATTATGTGCAAATCTCACCACAGGAACATTTCTAAACTAGGGCCTGGACTTTAAGCCCCACATACCTTAAAACAGTTCTAGAATGGGGTACAATTGACAAATGTTTTGGAAACAGAGGGAAATGTAAATAGCTACAGTTTTTCTTCACAAAACTGTCAGAAATCTGTCTACAGAGCTCAAATATCATGTCTCTGTGATGTATGGTTCACAACCAAAACCACAAAGGAAAATGTACTACATTTGTTTTAAGGGTTCACTTGAACTCAGCAAGCAGTTTTTGAGATCAGAAACAATACCTTTGCACATTAACACATTTGCTAATTGAAAATAAAAATGTAACTACAAAATTAGTCCTGATTTTTCCTTGTGCACGGTAGATTGTACTGCATTTAGTCTGAAATTAATAAACATGTATAGTCACATGAATCTTGAAAATTTAAATTAAGCTATCTACAGTTATAAAAGAAGTTTTATTCTACACCTCTAGAACATTTGATGTGGCTTTGGTTTATTTGCCTGCAAGGTGAGAAAACTACTACAGAACATTCTGTATTTGCAAAACAAACACATTTAATTTTATAAAAACACAGTGAAGTGAGGGAAGCCTGACATTTTTTCTAAAAGTCAAGGCAGGCAAGGTTAGAAGTTAGATGCAGGTCCTTGAGCTTCTAAATGTCAGATTTGCCAAGACCTTAATAAAATCCTGTGAATACAAAATACATTGTAAACATCAATGGGACAAGAAAATAACATGTCAAATACACATTCAGAAGTTCTGAGAATTTGCTGAACCTCTTGCAGTTCTGACAAGCAGAGGAAATATGGGAAAAGAGAAAAGAATAAGGTGTAAAAACATAGTATCCAACAGAGGGAGGTTAACCTCACTGACATGCTGTTCATACTTCGTTACTTTTAGAGGTGAGGGGACCCACAAGCAGAACTTTGAGCATATTACTCCTTTTTATCCAAAGAATAAGGGAAATTTAGAGAAGTAAAGGAAATTCCTCCCAATACGTAAAGCATGTCAGACAGCACGCATGCATCTAAGTCTTTCAAATTAGTGCCTTAGAGGACATCTTTTTCCTGATGTGAATTAACTGGGAAATGCAGTAAATATCTTTGACTAGAACCTACCAGGCTATGAACTGACACAGGGATTCACTGGGCAAAATTTAAGATTTATCTATACTGACAAAAAATCCCACAGATTTTAAGATTAGAGATTTTTTGGCTAAAACTTTAGTGGACAGGCAAATGCTTTTAAATTTAGGTGTCCAATCTTTATGAATCCAGTGAGCATTTTGGAAACAATAATTTGACATCCATGTTACAACACACCCTTTGTGTTGTGGGCTTTGTGCACTCTGGGCTCCCTCCACGGAAATCTAGGACTTGTGGTTATATTTGTGTAGTATCTCCTAGGAATTCTTTTGTGATAATACATAATTCAACCTTTTTAAAAGAGCCTGTGACACTTTGAAATGCTGTGGTAGTCAGTACTGCTGAGTATGGAAGTCATAAAAAGGAATAAGTGTGTTTCAGGATCGCTGGCATCCATACAGACAAGCACCTTTGGATGAGTGAGGGAAATGGCAGACTGCCACTTGGTGTATTGTTGGCAGTCCTCTTTGAGAAGCAGGAGCTGAGAACTGGCCAATTAAGCCAGTTCATATTAAATTTCTTCAGGCTGCTCAATTTATTTAAATGGGATACATCCTGAGGATGACCAACAGGGATGTCAGAACTTCTCAGCAAGGAAAGCTTCTGTGGCAAAGAAGGAAATGAACTGTATGCTGTTTATGAAAAATTATGTGATTAATTATCTTACAGTAAACCAATGCTAATACGGGCTCTTGTGGGATGAAACCCTCAGCAAATTAACAATGTGTAATGACCTTGACAAATGAAAACCCTGAGAGCTTGGCTAAGAATACCGAGTCATTGAGTAAGCAGTGGGGATACTAATAAATGGCATTTATTAGCCTAACTCCACAAGGACTGGCAAATTCTATTCTCCCCATTCCTAAGCCTACAAAAAAAGGAAAGGTAAAGATGAAGAGGGTCAGGAGGAGGCTGAGGGCTGTCAGTGCCCTCTGAAAGAGGGACATGTAGAGGGGCATACTTAAGAAAGACACCAAAACTACAGTAAGCCTAGAAATAAAACAACCAGAAATAAAATTGCTGATGTTTCCCAGCAATGCAGGCCAAAACAGTCCTGTTTGAACCATTCAGAGACTTAGGTTAGGGTTATGATACTTGATTCTGAAAAGGCAGCCTTCCAGTCAAGTTTTCATTGAGGGGACACTATGGAATCAGTGCAGAGTGCCCTGCACTTGGCCAGCTAATGGAGCATGAGAGAGGTGAAGCTGATGGTGGTCAAAGGAACAACACACTAGAAATTAAAGAAACTGGCTCAAGTGGAAATGAGCACCACTGAGAGTGAGTGCAGAACTGTTGTACTCAAAGTTATCCGTGTGTACTGATCATTTCACTGTCAAACTTAGAAGATCATAAAACTTATCTCTTACATAAATAAATTGAGGTTAAAGCTGTCATTTCTGCTAAGCAAAGAGAAATTCTAGCGAAACAAGCAAACAAAACCCAAGCAAGCCCTTCAGCACATTTTGGGCAGCCTCACTGAAAGTGAAGGTCAACCAACACAACAGGATGAAACTAACCACATGTATAAATCCTTAGAATGCTACTTTTAAGCGAAAGTATGCATTACATTCAACTAGTTATGAAAAAAACATTTTGCTGCATGTGACTAATTTTTGAAAATGACATTCTTTTCAGTGTTAACATGTTTATCTTGAACTACATTATGAACATATATTGGTAAACAGATGCTTGCACCAATCTATTTCCAGTCTTGGGTTAGGACTAATGTACATGACAAAATCTAAGTGTAAGGAAAGTGACATCATTCCATTTTCTGCCAACAGGTCAGTTTTTGAAAAAGCATAAGGAATAATACATATGCTTCTGATATTCAACAATCTGTCAGAAAGGTTTTATGTTTTGAGTTCTCCTGAAATTGCATCACATTTACACCAAACCTCAAACATTTGTCATGCTGGTAAGAAGATGAAAACCTTGATGGAAATGGATATAGGTTTAAAAGGAAGGAAAACCTTCTCTTTTGTTGCTTTTAATCTTCTTACTTCAATTAAAATGATTTCTAAGAGAGATGCCAGAGGCTGCCTGAAGGAAATACCTTTTCTTTTGATAACAGTAGTGACTGTATTTTATTCATATTTGTGTTAGAAGGGATACTGGTTTGACTGGGGCTTATTTACTTGGGTGCATATAAAACCTTAAATGATAGAATTAATAATCTAATCTTTCTCTGTGTTTACACGATGAGTAAACATAATAGCATTCCTGCTGATACTACCACTGATTTTTATTTATTTTCCAGAGTATGATGCATAGTGAGATCTTACAACACATAGTTCATTTGAGCTTTGCTTTACTTTTGCTTTCACCTAAACCCACTTTCACTTGAAAGCATCTAAGCACTGCATAATTACTGAGCAACATGGCCCAAGAAATCTGTGGATTTGTGATTGTGTAACCTGCCACTAAACATTACATCTTTACATCCCTGAATTGTGGATCAGATGGGATACATCTTCCTTAAGCATCCAGACATTTTCTATTTCTAGAATCTTACAAATAAGCCAGAACTATCTTGGTTGGATCTCCTTTACTTCCTGGAGATCTATCACAGTTGAAAAAGAAGGACCTGCAGAATAATTTATACCTAAACAATACTGGATTCTTTGGGGGTTTTTCTACATCTTTTTGCAAATGGAATAGTGAATTACCAGGAACACAGATATGATTAACTGGTTATCCAGGCAGTCAGACTACCAGGGAAAATAGAGACAGACAAAGGCAAATCAGACCGGGGAAAATATCCTTCAAAAAAATTCTGGGAAAGCTTCAAAAAGAGAAAACAAAAAGCCATTCACTGAGCATGCTGTGAAAGCTGAAAGCTTGAAAACAACCTAATCGGACTGATCATATCACAAACTTTTTATTAAAACTTTATGTGGTCAATGTATGAGTAACAATGTTCTGGATTCCCACCCATAAGTGCTCCTGAGTATTTCTTTCTAACTCTGATTTCTGAAGTGATATATATGCTTTCTTTACATTTGCTCTTGGGTCCCTGAAGCTTTCTTCTGCTAAATGTTGATGCAACTTAATTTTCCAAACATAAAATGGCCTGCTGAACTTTCCAACTTGTTGGGAAAATGAATATTTTAACAGCACACACAAATAACTGCAGGCTAAGTATGTCAAATGCTTTGTCTCTCAAACAGCTATAAAAACAGCCAATCACAGAAATTACCATAGATCCCCAATTTTTTTCCAATTCAGTGTTTTAACCTTGCTCTGAGTGGCTCGTGATAGAGATGAAAACAGCAGGGAAAAATAAAAGGTAGAGGGGAAGAACTGACTGTAATTCAAAAGAAGTCACTGATTATAGGTATAGGAGTGGGGCATGCTGAAATGAGACCAAGAATTGACATTTATGGTTCCCTGGTTCTCTATATGAAACATTAATGTACTCTGGATCAGTGGGTAAATGAATAAAGAGGGAAGACAAAAGAATGAAGCATGGAAACAAGAACCATGCAGGCCAAGGTGATTACCAGTAAAATCACTCCTCCTTTTGTACTTGCTCTTTCAGTGATTAGCTAGTGCCATTAATTTAATCCAAGATGACACAGTGCTACACATCAGCCTAGGTATCAGTCTGATCAAATGGCAGAATCCAAGGAGCACAAACCGTGACTGGCCCTCAGGTGCTCTAGAAATGCAAACAGTCCAGTTTTGGCTCATGGGTGAGACATGAGCTACATGAAAGGGATGTTCTACAGACTTTTCAGCATTAATTAAGCTACTGCATACTGGTCTATGATGACAGTGAACACATTCTATAATACAATTCAAAAATCTGTGGTGACTGCAAAAATAAATATAATTCTAACATTTTTCTCTTCAAATATTTGGTGCAAGTGAAGAACAATTCTATAATATCCACAGTGATGCCTTCTTATTAAATTCATTAAGTGTGGATATATTTTAGATCTGTAGGTATTTGCATAATGAGCATACTTGATAAATAATTACAAAGTTACAGTTAATTGTCCAATTAATTATGAGAAAATCAATTTGAAAAGTTAAAATTGAGAAGTCTTACAAGTTGCAGTAAGAAGACATGAAGAGCAGATGAAAGGAAAAGGTAAATTCAATTGAAATATCATCCAAGTCAACTTCATAATTTTTAAGACAGTGAAATGGGGTGGGCAACTTCCATCCTACTGCTGTGAGATACTTGTCTGCCATTGAGATTTCTAACACCATTAGATCTGATCCTCTGAACCTTTGCACAGTAGCTCTGTCTATTCCACAGAGACCATTAGTCTCACTGAACTCGGCCTGCTTTCCCTGAGGGAGGTTTGCACATATAAACAGAGATGCTTGAAAGCTTCTCTGTTTAATAATACATTATTGCTTTCTATGAATTGGAGCATTTTCATTCATTTTTGCAGGCTAAACACAGGTCTTATAGCAAACACAGCTAGATCATGAGAACACATGTGATGGTGCCTCCAAGCACTGCCCTGAGCTTTGATGGCCTTTATTTGACACAGATCTGTCAGCAGCAAACTTCAGACCAAATTTTGCCAAAAGCAAGAGCCCAAGCCAGTCTGGCTGTACAGGAGTGAGCAGCACATTGGCCACACTGTGGGGAACAGAAAAGCTTGTTTAAGGTTTGCAATAGAAGAGATGAAGAACAGAGGACAAGTTGGCCTTTCCATGAACCAGCATTACAGTCACTGGAGCATGCCAAGACAGGAGGGGGGGAAGGCAGCACCTTGGAAGAGTTTGGGAAAGTCTGATGTTCACTTTCCTTAACCACTTTAAAGCACAACCTCTACTTTTCACATGCTGCTTTCCAAGTCTCCCAGGTCTTAGTCATGCCTCCATGCATCAGCAGATTTACTTTTCCAACAGCACTTGAAGTGAGGAGAGACTATCTGCAGTTTTAATAACTAGCATTTTCAGATGTGTATGTGTTTTTAGTGAGTAGAATGCTCCTTTCCTTGCTTTCCCAGGTAATTTGGTATACATTGCCTAAAAAAATCACTTCTGACTGTCACTCACATTTCCTTGGTACCCTAGGAGGTCTGCCAGTGTGCAATATGTTTTATTTATAGCAAAGAGAATAGACCACCTGGCTATTTCACCATGCCAGTATCGCATATAGTGCTCGATGGGTAAATGAGGGCTTCCTTTATACTCCTGTGACTTTTTTTGCCAGGGAAGGTGGGCTGTGGGTAAGAACAGAAATACAGACAGATATCCCAGCTCAGCTGACCATGGATTTTTGCAGTAGCCCTCTTGTTAGAGGGTAGAAATGAGCCGCGACACAGACTTCTTGTTTATCACCATATGAAAAGGGTCCTGGTTTATTCCTCTTTACAGCTCAGCCATCCTGACTCCAACTATTCACTGACTCTGGCTGCAGCAAGCTCCTACTGTAGGTTTCCCTTACAGCCTCAGACTACTGGTTATTTCCTCCTAAACTCTGACTGCGGGTTCCAACAACAGCCTCTAACTGCAGACCCAGACTGACCTCACAGCAGTGATCCCCAGGATCCTTCTTCTTCATAATCCTCTCATTTCCTCTTCCTCAAAGTTCCTCCACCTTCATAATTTCCCCCTCACCAGCTAACCCACTCCCTTTTATCACACTTACCTTCATTTGCTATAGCTGTGACTCATCAAATGCAAGGCTGTATTGGGTAATTAACACAGCTGTTAGTTATCAGGGATGAGGTCACCTGTATTCCCTTCTCCTACACATGGATAACTGTACTGAGTATAAGTCTTCACAACCAGTGTAAAAAAGGAAATCTGGATATGTCCTAGTGCTTTTCACAGTGAGAAAAAGCAGATTTGTAAAGGTTTGTTTGCTTTTAGGAAATTACCAATGGTCATCCTGATTCAAGCATCTCTGTGTTGCTAATCACAAGTTACTGATGCTCCCAAATCAGTCTTTCAGTTACTGCTCATATTGTTCTTTTTCCTTCGTGTTTTCCTATTGTGTTATTTCAGATGTCTGCTTCACCACTAACCACACACTGTCTTACAGAGTTGCACTGTAACACATATTTTTTCACTGAAGGAAGTGTGTTGAGATATAATTGGCATCAAGTGATACTGGGGGTAGCAAAACTGCATAGAGTAATATTTGATGCTCAGTTCCACCAGAATGGAAACTGCAATGGTAATTCATAAGTGTGAGATATATATGAGGTAAAAGCAAAGCCAAGCTTGTCTGAAAAATACAAGATCTGCTTTAAGATGCTGTTGGTCTTACCACCCACCACACTTAGAAAACGACACCACCCACCAAGAAAACAGTGGGTTTGTACAATGTACTTGTATGCTCAGAGACAAATCACCTAATATCATATTTGTAAAGGTATTTAGGGGCAGTTAGTTTGTACTGATTTTACTGAGTTGCAGGTGCCTTAGCAGCTCTTGAAGTATGCTATTTTCTTGTATATGCTCAAATTACCTGGATGTAAAACAAACCTCCCAAAACAAAGTAGTAAAACATTTTTTTCAGAGTTATATGGCATTCAGGTTTGGGATGCTGTTTGGTGATGGAAGGGGTGCAGAATGCTCAGAAATCAACAAAAACATTTGTTTAGGTACCTGAATTAATCCCTAACCCTTGACGCCAATCAGACAAACTGAGCCAAACTCATCAGGCCCAGCATGGCTGAAAGCAGCGCAAGGACGAGGATGGAGAATCTCCTGGTGTCACCACATCGGTGCACAGGTCCTTCACCAGCCAGGCACTACCAGCAGGTCCCAGATGGCAGTGACAGTTTCCCTTCTGGGCTCAACTGAGCTGCATTGAAATCAGCATCCTATGTCTGAACAAGCCATGCTGCTCACCAGTTCTTCAGAAGGGTCATTCAAGGGCTGCTTTGTTCTATGATGTGGGACATACACCTCACTGGGTGGTAAGTAGGGCCTTTGGCAGACTTAAAAAATGTCAGGCTTTTATGCAAGCCTGTTACAAGAGCCTCAGAGGCTTTTGAATTCATAGACATTTGCCCCTGTAGCCATGTGCCCAGCAACCCCAGTCTTGCAGCTCTTTCCCATCTAGTTTTATGGTGGCACATGACTATTTGTCCCTGGTTATTTAGGGATAAAAAGGTGGCATTTCAGGGGACACTCGGTCTCTTGTCTTTAAGGTGGAGGATCAGTTCTTTGCCGAGTTCTTTCTCTCTGTACCACTTGATGGCACACTTGCATAGCACACTGCAGGCTGAAGGCAAGAGAAATCCACATGCAAGTCCTGTCCAATGTTGTTCCACTTAATTTGTTCTGCATCATGAATGTACCTGTTTAATTGATTAAAGAAATCTAACACTGTAGTATTGAGTAGGAATAAGCAGGGCATACAAAATAATTACATCAAGAAAGCCCTGTATTTTGCAATTTTAATCCCAGAAGGTTGCCTGGATAATTCATTATTTTTTCATTATTTCAATAAATTTGGTAAGAAACTTGCCTTTGTCCTACTGAGCCCGTTCTTGCAAGGGGGACAAATTTTCTTTGCCCAATATTTTATTTTTCCTTCTAGGAGGTTTGTAGCAGGTTTGCTCATTGCATGTGTTCATGGGTGGTTCAGGGTTTTCTTTTGTCCTTTCAGTTCAAAAGAAGCAATGAATTGCTATTGAAACTAAACAATGATACCTTCTGTTTGGCTAAACTGTAGGTGGAAATTAGTTTATGTCCTTTGAATATTAAAATTATTATTCAACTTCATATCAAAGTAGCATTCTCCAGTGGTCTATTTGAGTTTAGTAATGAGTATTAAATGTTGTCACATATGCCACTTCTCTCTGGATGATTATACATACATCAGTGAATGTTGCAGATGGTTACAGACCACAGGTAGAAACAACTTGCTGGTCTGTTGGATTTTATGGCTTCATGAAGAAAGCATTGAAACATTTAGCAGCTCTTTATGGGCAGAATCTTAATGGGAAAATGTAAATGATCAGGGCCTGAAGTTAAACAGTTTCAGGGACTGGGGTGAAATATGTAAAGAGTGGCTGACTGTCATAGGAGCACCTTCTGTTCGAGGGCTGGGATCCAGGTTCTGAAGGAGAACCTCAAAGGGGAAACTGGAAGCACCTCAGTACAAATTACTCAGTGCCAAGTGACCCTTGTATTTAGCAAAGCCTAAATCCCACCATCATTTCTTACAAAAAATTTATCTGGTCCAAAATGCAGTTGCTAAAAGTCTTTCCCGGCCATGACTTTAACTGTCTGTTACTTTGACACCTCATCAGCTCCTCAAGGGCTAAATTAGCAAGGGCAGACTTCTTGCCTTTGTTCTCTAATTATCCATGTTTAACTTCGTGAATTTCTTCCCCTCCTCCCCGAGCACTCCTTCCCTACTCCTTCAAATGCACGGGTTAAAGATGAGCTGGATGTTTAAACCAGGGAGAGCTCATGCTTTTTATTTTTCCTGAAAAAACAGAGAGCAGAGTGGGAGCCTCATAAATAAGTGTCATGGGTAGGTAGCACCTGAGAGGTTGTGAAGCGTATACTGTCCTGACTTCCTCCATTACCCACTGAATGGCATTGGCTATGGTAATTGCAGCTTCAGGAGAAATAGCTGCTAAACAATGATAGCAGAAAAGCCCTACAGCCATTTTCTCAATTAAATTAAGTGGAAATTTAGTCCTTGAGTACTACTTCTAAAATGGGCTGAACAGAATAAGAGCAAGCACCTGGTGGGTTGCAGGGTAGTAGTGTAGGGCAGGAGAAACACTGCTGGCTTTGCTCTGTGACCAGTGTCCCCGTGCCCCATCTGAAAAGTCAGTGTCCACCTCTGCCCTAGAGCTAATATTGGCATGAAAATAAAAACAACAGATTGCAGGCTGAATCTGCTCTAACAGAGGCCATGTAAGCTGGTGAATTTAGGGGAAGGCCATTGCCACCTCTGTAACCATCATTTCTCTTCTGGTTTTGCATCAGCAGCTTGTGCTTCCACCATTATTCATTTGTCTCAGCTGCAACCTCTTGATCTTTGAAGGCTATTTTGGTATTGTTAGAATGTCCTTCCTACCTCATTTATTGCTATCCTTTCTGCTTATCCTGGCACTTTTGCTTTTTATCAACACATCTGCAAACATCTCACAATTGCTAGTGGGATTTACAAACTTTAGTCTTACAAATAATAGGACTTTTTGTCTGTGGTACTGGAGCAGTTTTTGGTAACAAAGGAAATATCTTTACATTCATTTGATGTAAATTACCCAAAATGAAAGAATTAAGCAAATGAGTAAGAAGTCTTTGTCATAATACTCAGTGAATCCAAATTTTCTTCGAATAATATCTAAGAGAGCATCTACCTCAGCCTTCATAAAGGAAGGAGAACTTTACCTGAATGAACATTATTTGAGCTAAAGATGAGATAGGAAGGACAGGTTTTTATGAAAGAGAACCACATGCAAATTGATAAAGCCTTTTAACCTCTTTTTACAGTGCTTAGAAACAATGACCCAAATACATAGAAAGGTTTTTAGACAACCTTTACATATAGCTGTCTCAGAGATTCTGAGCACAGATTTCTGTGTCCATATTATTCACAGTGCTTAGAAAAACCATCTAAAACCTCGGAAAGCAGGTAGACAGAGCACATGGCTGTACCCTAAGAAATCTGTGTGAATTCATCTTTGTCTATCATCCAAAGCTTGTCCACTGACTTCAATTTAAACTGTTCTCCCAGTAAAGTGATCAAGTTCTTCATAGTGCTTGGGTCTAGACTGAAGTTCCTTTCCTCCCTTTCATCATTTCTTGTGCCAGTTCCCCACTGCTTCTGGTGTATTTTGAGCAGCACTTAACCCCAGCACTCAGTGACACGCACTTTATCGCTGCAACAAAACGTCTCTGGTCGTGTGCAAAACAGAAGTAGTCATCTCTCTGGAAGTTGCCAAGGCTTACCACAGGTTGTCATGTAGAGTCAGAGGCTGAGAAAAGAGAACTTGTCAGCTTTACCTTGATAAGCCCATGAGTGTGAAAGACATGTCACATGCAATTTCCATTACAGATATCATCAGGAATCCATGAGAAGCATGAATGAGTGGAAGGAGTCAGGCATTCATAATTTATTTGAACTGGAGTCCTTGGACAGTTCCAGGTGTTCCTGTTTTCCATAGGAATCAAGGGGATTCTCAAAATTGTTTTACAAGATCAAAGGAAGATATCCATTTCCAAGTGCATCAAATAGCAACACAACATTTTCAGATTAACCTTCCTATATCCCCCCCTGCCCCCTCAAGCAAATAATAAATTCTCTCATGGTAGGAGAGTGGGTTTAGTATCATCCAAAAATGTTTTAGTGCTTTTTCTACCTATTTGGGACCATCTTCTTGGTAAACTTAAGGGCAGTGTATCACATCCTCCTCATCTTTCCCTGTTAATCCACAGGTACAAGCATCCTGTCCCTTTGTGGTGTAGGAGCAATATGGACTGCTGGTGCAGTCAGCATTCAGAGGATGAGAACACCAGCTGTCCTGTCAATAAGAGATCAAATACATGTACTGTGGCACCACTGACAAGCAGTACATATCACATCCTTGAATTTGGGGGTTTTGTCAGATGAGCAGTCATAATTTGAAGCATTTTGTACCTGCCTTTTACAGCAGTTTAATTCATGCTTGAACTAGCCTACAGTGGAAGAGGTCATGGAAAGAGCAGGCCAGGCAGTGGGCTAAAGCAGGTATTGTCCCCCCTAGACACTGTGCACATGTCCCACTGCTGATCAAGGGCCATCATGCAGCTCAGCATCCTTCCTGCACCAGACATGAGACCCGCTAGGGGATTAAGGCTCATCTTCCTGAAGATGGGTGTTTGATATCAGCTGGGACAGATGCAAGGGCCATGAAGCTCAAACATGTGACAGTGCTTGGTTTCCAGGCACTGACTTTGTTTGAAAAGCTGATTGTAGTTCAGGGAGGAAAAAAGCTTTTATTACTTGAATTCAGTCTCACACAAAAGGTTCTGCATGTGGAAGCTGGTAGCAGCACAGCATACTTGCACAGGTTAAAAATATTTTTTCACTTAGGAAAAATAATGTCCTTTTCAAATCTGCACTTAGTTGAACAAGCGAGGTAAGATGTATATAAGACCTTTCAGACCAATGCTACCCATAGACAAAGTGTTTGTTCATCAATACAGTGCTAAAATAGCATCACTGCAGAAGGTCAGCAGCCCAGTTTCAAGAACTAAAGTCAGATAATGGGTAATTTTGTAAGACAAGTAGAAGCAAAGTCAGCTTGTGTCAATCAGTATGAAAATGTAATTTGATTCAGTGCAACAGAAATCAATTTTTTTCTCCCCAGATCTAAGATAACTAAATATCACACAGTCAGCTTAATTAGTTTCTGATATTTGTACAACTTCACCTTTAAACTCTGGGAAAAAACCCACAGTTCATGTGTTTATTCTTTGTAATTCCTTTCTGTTCTGCTTTACTGCTTAGAAGGAGACTTACAAAGCTTTACTGTGGCAATAAAATCTTATTCCAATTCAGACTTCCAGTTGGCAACCAGGAGATGGAATCAATGCTCCATCAGATCCATCAGGCCATCTATTTAGTATCACTGAAGCAAGCTCAAAAAAAGAACACAGTGAAATATATTTTCTGTAGGAGAAATCTTCCTTCCTAGGAGGGATCTTTCCTTTGTTTTCCATCACTTAAACCGTTTTAATTCTGCTACTGACAAAAAAAAGTACCATTATGGCTACAGGATTATTTTTCTCTGCCTATAATCCAACGTGAACAGCCCAAAGTCACACAGGTTGTATAGGACAAAATGCTGATTTCAACCCTCATTTAATTAACATCATGTACTCTACACCACAATAAGCACTATTAAAATGCCATGCTCACCAAAGGGGGCTCCACAGCATAGTGTGGTCCAGATCTACCCAGAACTGTCTTGGAGACTGTTGGCTGGGGAGAGAGGGGATGGTTGCTTTAGCTAAAGGAGCTTAAAGGAGCTAAGTGCTCCTTTAAATGCAAAGTCATGGTAAAGTGAAAGATGGAAATGTGCATGGCTCTGCATCGTGCAGTGATAAGATGATTATAACCTCCAGTTCTCTTTAAACTTACCAAGGGCAATGGGGTGAGAGCTTAGTTAATCAATCCTGAGGAATCTTTTCCTGCTATCTTTTCCATCAGCAAAAGAATGAAATCAGAAATGATGAAGATGATTCATACCCAGAAAACAAAGGCATAGGAAGCTCAAAGTGCAGTTGATTCAACACAGCTTAATTAAAGCAAGCATTACAGGAGACATTTGATAATGCCCTCTTGCATTTCTTCTTTTTGAAGTGGCTGCATCCAAATTAGGTAGGGTCTTGAGGTAAAACTGCTCTGAAATTGAAGGCAAACAGCTTGTCACTACCCTAACATGTAGATACACTGGGAAGAAGTCAGCACTAGTATTTGGGTTCAGTGTGGTTTTGCATAACCAAGAGGTTAGTCCAAGAGGTGATTTTTTCCAGGAAGCCTTGAAAACCTCAAAACTTACAAGGCTTGTGCTTGATATCTCTGGAGATCTGATTTACACAACAGGATAAATTTGGAGAAACGTAGTCTATGCCATAATGGAACTTCTTTTTGTCAGCAGCAAAATTAAAACAGTTTAAGTGATGGAAAACAAAGGAAAGATCCCCTCCTAGGAAGAAAGACTTCTCTAACAGAAAATAGAATTCATTTTTTTCATGTATTTAATTAGTTTAAACATTGACTAGTTTCAAACTGCAGCTTTGGAAGTCCAGGATAATTTGCAGTGCACTAGCTTGTCGTAACTTCTGGTAAGAGTTTGGCTCTCAACTCAGGTCTAGTTTTGTCTTTTCAGCCTTACTTGCCACTTTCTCTTCCTATAACTTGCTGGGTAAACTACTCAAATTTCAACTTTTTCCTGTATTGACTTCTCTCTTGTCTTCTTATATCATTAATCTTTCATGTATACTGAAATTTGACTGGACTCTGCTACATACAGCTTACTTTATGCTATTCTAAGGGCCTGAATTAAAATTACAACTTCTGTGTGGATTTTCATTGGATTAGAAAGTTGTCCCAAAGCTCTAGGATTGTGTAACAGCTGGAGAAAAATGGTGTTTATGTGGGAATGGGAAATGTTCCTGTCAAGAGTGAATAACACCGTTAATTTCTGGATCACTGTGGCTGTACCCACATTTGGCATGGATCAGGGCCAAACATTTAGTGGCTAAGAGCAGAACTGACCTGTGAGATCATTGATGAGACAAATATTAGCACTCATTACAATATTGCTAGTGTTCTAATAATGAAAGACAAAATACGCAGCCCACATGGAAGGAAGAACATATCTGTCTGGGGCCTGCTGGTTTCCTGCACTGGGACTGTCTGTGTTAAGATCCCGTGTGTATGGTGCAGCTTAGAGCAACCTCAGAGCAGCTTTAAATAATGTGGCCAGTTCTGGTCTCGAGAATGAATGTGTTGGAAACAGCTTTCTCATAGTCTGCAGTTTCTAACGTGTTACTCAGTCTGCTTTGAGAAGTTGAGAGTGTTCAGCCTGATGTATATGAAGGTAAAGAACAGCATTTTCTAAAGCAGATGTGGTTAATTTTGGTTATTTAGTAAGACAGAGCAAGAAATTGTCTAATTAGCAAATCCAAATATCTGATTCCCTAACTGCTCTTTGGTGAGCATGAAGGGCTGTTTTTCTGCTAGTGTTATTTCCAGTGTGTCTTAGAAGACAGTTTTTGTTTTGTTAACCTGCACTCATGTAATTCTCAGCTCACCATCCTGTTGTTGCTCTGTGGGATAGATGTATATACCTTAAGGGATGCAAAAGGTGTTCCATTTTAGTGTGGAAGGGCAAGAAGCAACCATGGCCATCTTTCCAGAAGCTGGCAGTCACGCCACTGTTCCTTATGTTGCTATTCTGAGAGAATGGGTAGGATGTAATTCCCTTCATCTCACACAGAAATTACTTGGCCATGTTGACATTTGTGGCCCTCTGGGATAGCCCCAGCTACTGACCTGTTTGCTAAACACTGGTTCAGCTGTGTCAGTTCTGTCGAAAACTATTTCCTAGCATTTGTGTTCAGCTCACACTATTTTGCAATACCCCAGTCATGATTGTTTTCTTTCTTGAGGAAAATAATCACTCTACTTAGGGAATTGAAAAGCTGGGTGTTAAATGCCTTTCATGTCTTTTATCAGCACTGTGAGCCTGCCTTCTGTGTTGTGAGGAGCAATTGTTGTTCATAGCACGCCCATTTGTCATGCTTCACATCCACAGCCTGTTAGTGGGGTGGTTTCTGAGGAGCTGAGTGGCACAAAATGACCTCTGAACACTCTGGACTGAGCGACTGCATTTGTGCTTAGAAGCAGAACTCAGAAGCACAGTCCCTGGAGCAGCAGAAACAGCAACATCTGCCTTGGGCTGTGAGGAAAGCTGAGTCCTCAGAGACACAGAAGCCTGAAGCTATTTCCTTCTGTCAGCTATTCAACTGAAGTCACTGAGAAATTACTGAGGACAATACATCCAATTAGAGAGATCAGTTCTGCACCTCATGACAGCACTATGCAGCAGGCATAGTTCCTTCTGTAGCAGGCAGTAAAATTACTCCCAGGCAGGCCTGCAATTCTTTGAATAACATGTGCTGCAAGCAGCATGGCCAAGGACTAGTTTTCAGTTTGCACAGCAGCTCTAGCACTACTAGATAATAATTCAGAATATAAAGGAACTTTAACTTTGTTCCTTCACTTCTGCACTGTAGACATCTGTAAGCATCACAGCTGTCCCCTACGTCTCTCCTAGTAAGCAGGTTTGAATAGGTTATGCCATTGCATTTCAGAGGTAGCTAATCCCAAACACTTAAATGGTGCACGCTCCAAGGAGGTTTGGGGCTTATGTTTTACTGAATGAGATAAACAGACCTGTGAGTCTATGACTCAAAAAGACAGACAAAAGCATTGGAGCAGGGAAAACCTACAAAATTATACACGGAAGTGAGATGAGTTTTGTTTTACTGTATTTTTCCCAATGATTTTTATCAGAACCATCCACACGTACACAGCATGGAAAGAAAATACTGAAGGAGACAGAGTCTACTATCTGGATAGCAGACCAGAATTAGACATTGGCTTGCAACCTGCTTAGAAAAAGCCAGTGGCAATCTGGGTTGCCTTTACACAAGAACCCTGGTGCACCCATTTCTTGAACGTTGTGCTGAGTCTGGGCATTGTGTTATCAGTAGGGAGAGGTCAGAGCTGAAAGAGAAAAAATTGATGACCAGATCGTTGACGTGGAATGAACAACTTGTACAGTATGAGAAAGATTAAAAGTACTAAAGTGATTTATGCCAGCTGAGGATCTGAGCTGGCGAGTTTAGTTTTGGCCACTAGCCAACCTAAAGGGTGAGAACAGGGCCCAGAGGTCTGCAAATAACTGAAGGGTATTAAATACCAAGGAGGAAATTAAATGATTTAATGAAGCACACAAAGGTGCAACTAGAAGTAGTTGGACTTAATTAAGGAAGGGAAAATTGTAAATGAGTATCCAGAAAGCTTCTTGCTAATGAAATATAATAGTCTGAAAATCACCTTTGCCTGAGACTTAAAACTGGGTGTGACAGAATACAAATGTCTTGAAGCTTGAGAAATTTATAGTGTGGTTAATTTATAGTTGCTTGCAGCCTTGGGCTCAAGTATGTGTGTCTTACCTTTTGCATGCCATCATGCATGTTTGAGGGTCATACACACAAACACACTGTGTTTTTTGCTGCCTTTAATGTGTATCTGCTCCTCTTTCTTTTGAAAAGAGAAACCCATAACCCAACCCAACAAAAAACTCTAACCCAAAATCTCATACTAAGGTATGCTTAATAAAGAACTGATTTTATGGCTAAATGGAGAAAAGTGACGATAACTGTGTGGAAGAGTAGCCAGGATAGTCCTTGCCAAAATTCTCAGATTAAGATGTTTTCTGAGCTATCTCAAAATTCTTAGAAAATGTCCTCCCTGCAGTGAGGGTGGTGCAAAGAGACTGTGCAGTCCCAGGTAGGACAAAAACTTGCCTGGAGTATTCAGGTACCTCTGTGATGTAAAGAAGAGACACAGAATTGTTGCTGCTCCCCTTACATTAAAACCAGTAGCAACAAGCTAGGGGAGTGACATTTCCATTTCTGAACAAACTGTGAATCAGCAGCTCAGATATTTGAGAGACAGAGATTATTCTGAATTTGCTAAAATAGCCACATCTGAATTTATTTCACAGCTCATTAGGGAGCTGTGTATAATAAATTACGCAGCATGTTATGTTCAGCTAACCTGCCAGCTCCCTGGTTTGTTTTATGCTCTGGGTTGCTGAGTGTGAATAAGCAAATAGTGCCAATTCGACCATTGTCTCATTGTGCAAATGACAGAGAAAGTGACTTGACTGAGGGTTTTTTTTCTTTCCATCAAACCTAAAGTGGTTTCTTGCAAACCTAGGGGTGATTTTTCTGTGCTCTACATCCATGAGGGCTGTTTCCAGTTGATAAGAAAGGACACGTTAGAAGGAGGACAGACCTACCTAAAGGCAGCAGGGTTTATTTTTCTTTCCTAATTGTTGCTTACAGGGATTGTTCCTCTCTGCCCAATACTTTCCACTGCCAAGTGGGCAGGATTTCCAGAGAGGCTGGAGATGTCTTGTAGACCTCAAGGACCTGCTGGACAGAGGCTCAGCCTCACCATTTTGCTATTCACATTGGGCTGTGGTTTCCTTTGTGTGCTGCAAAACACTGGGCAGAGGGAAAAGGCTTCACTCCACTTTCCATATGTAATAGCTGCATGTTTTGGTATTTTTATTTGACTATGCAGTCCCAGTTTGTTTTGTGATCCCTGTGAGAAGGCACAGTTACTGATGTGAGGGATAGCAGCAAAGCAGGAAGAATTTCTTTATCCCTTTTTTAACCAGTTCAGCTGTTCTAAAGAGAGGGACTTCTCTATGTTTTGTTTTGTTTGGTTTGGTTTGGTTTGGTTTGGTTTGGTTTTGTTTGGTTTTGGTTTTGTTTTGTTTCTTCCTCAGAATTTGAACCCTCTTCTTATTTTTGCTTAATTTTTTTTCCTATTGTGTTTCACAGTTATTACCCCAAATAGATCTCTGTAGAGTGAAAAAATGTTTGACTTCTTTGGTGCTTCCTAGGAAAGAATAACTCATTACTGGGATTAGTAAAAAACTCTCTCTCAAAAACAAAAAACAAAAAACAAAAACATATGTAAGTTTGTATGTCTAATGGTATTTATACTTTCTCATAGCAAAACTTTTCATGATGAACAGGGAGCTTTGGGGAGATGTCTCACTGTGGTGTGTTTCCCTTTTCTGTCAGTACCATCCAGGATAAATTTTTTTCACAGGCTAGCTGTTCCAGGACAAAATGACAGCTGTGGGAGATTGTGTGGGGACAGCTCCTGTTTTGTGTTGTGGCATGTTTGCATTAAATCTGGTCTAAACACAGAAAGTGCACTGATGGTTTATACAAATTTCCCAGCTGGTTTCATTAAATCAACTACATCCATGAATTTAATATGTATTTTAGATCAGAGAGGGCTTTATTCAGTGTTCCAGGAGTAGTTAAAAGGAAAAAAACAACACCAACAATTATTGGATTGTCTTATCTCATATAAAGAGTGTCCTGTGAAGGAAATCAAGTTTCAAACAGATAGAGGATTGGTGCTCAGATGGACTCAGATTCTTCCGTGAAGTAAGTCACAGTGTAGACTTTAATTTCCAGGCTGGTGTTAAGGGATCAGTGACTTTCACAGGTACATAAAAGCAATACACAGGTCTTAAGGCACCTGAGACCAGTTGCTGCATTTTTAAAACCAGCCACTTCTAGCTGCTGGGATGAGGCTGGGCTTTTGTTTGCTGGTGTGGTTGTGTGGCAGACCGGCTTGTGCACTGAGCCAGCTTTTGGAAACTGGAGTATAACTGGAGCCAGACTCTGCCCCGCCTCTGTTTCACCAGCTGTGGCCAGGGGGAAAAAATTGCACTCAGCTTCTTTACATGTGTGTTGATGACAAGTGCTCTGTTGGAGCCAGGCACTGGGGCTACGAAACCTGTCTTTGTTCCTCTAAGCAATTGGTAACACTTCTAAGCAACCATCCTTTCCACACATATACACCCAAATAGCTTTGCAAACTCATGATGTTTTCTGACACTGACCTAAGCAAAAGGTAGAAACAATCTGCTCTGTGCAAGAGAATAGAGGGATTTCCATTTTCTTGAAACTGTACGTTCCACCTTAATTGCTTTCCTGTAATAATATAGCGATATGGTGTTGGCTTTGTATGAATAATTCAGGGCAGTAAAATGATAAAACTTATCAACAGAAGATGGCTTACAGTGATTATTTAATGCAGTTCATAGATATTTCAAAGACAAAAAGATATATCTGCAGGTGGAATGTGACATGCTACATTGAGAATGTGTACAAATGTATTAATGCTATTACTGGGGTAGAGGAAAAATAAGAGTCAGCTGAAGATAGTGAATAAAACATTTTTATATTCCCTGAATGTACACTATCATCTTCTAGTAAATAATGAACAAAAGATCTTTGCAAAATTCAGATAATCTTTTGTGCAATTGGTACATTATATTTTATGAAAAGGAATGGGAAAACTGGAAGAAGACACAGAGTTCTTTTTTGGTGAGGTGGTTAATAAATGTGGCAGTATGCGTGCAGCAGCAATTTATAAGGGGGCAGATTATACAGGTGGGTTGCATGTATCAGAGAGTGCTGGGGCTTTACATTAGAAAACATGCCCTGGGTGCAAAAGCTCTTCTTTCTTTGTTGCACTTACTGTCCCCAGTCCCCCTGCTCTGCATGGTGTGGGAGCAGTGACCCAAAGGAGCAACTGAAGGCAGCTTAAAAACAAAACATGAAATGTTACAGCCCTGAGCTTCCAGGATGCAGTTGTGTTTTGTGCTGCCTCTCGAGCCCAAGCTCGTGCTGGAACCGGAGGAACTGCGGGAAACAACTTGTTGGACCAAAACTCAGTGGCTACTAAAATCTCCTGACAGCTTCAGCTGTGCTAACAAATGTGAGCTGGGGGTGAAGGGCAGCCCACATTTCCACAGGTCCCCAGTCCCTGTGGTGGAGCAGACTTGTGCATTTTGCCCACTCAGGAGGCACTGTGGGCAGAGTGGCACAGCCAGCCTGCTCAAGAACCTTGAGAACTACTTGGCAGACCAGCTGCTGTGGAGAACAAACACTGAAAAGATGAAGTCTTTGAATTTTTAAGGATAAGTCTCAAGTCATTCTTAAGTTTGGACCACCATTTGCTTTATGTAAATGGATACAGTATGTTCTGTTTACCCTTGGGAAGCACCTTGCAAGCACCACTAAAGATGTGCCCCTGAAACAAGCTTGAAGATTTCTCCTGTATTAAATTACCTTGTTAAATATGTCTCTTTCTCTCTCTTTTTCACATTCCTCCCCTTTTAAAGTGAGACAAAGGGGAATCTTCACTCTACAGTGTCAGAGAAAAAGGAAAAAGTCTTAACTTAATTCTCTGATCTCTTTTTCCCCCCCATTCTATTACTCTTTACACTATTCATTTACCTGTTTACTATTAAAATAACTATCTGATGGTGTCATTACTTGGTGAAGTGATACAGTTATGCTAAGTGGAGTGTGACAGATGAATTCCATAATATGAAAACCTGCTAGCTATGAAGTAGCAAGCAGTGTCTTTTTTTTCTGTCTTTATTGACTATTAAAGTGCCACTTTGTAGCTCATACTATTCCAGTGACATGGTTTTCCATGCAAAAAAAGTCCTGGGGTTTTTTTATGAAACCAAAAAATCTTCCCATCTGTGTTCATGTGGGCTGTGTAATAATAGGATAATTTGTTCAGACCAGAGAAAATAGTTTGTTTTGTTAAGAAAAGGGCTTTTCATTACCTTCCTAGAGTGTAATTTTAAAAATATGTAAATTAGAACCTTGCATATTAATTGCAGGGCATTCAAGTGCCATTGGCATTGTTTCAGTATACCTGTGCCAGAGCTGCTGCTGGCCAGGATGTGACTGGGAAAGGGAAATATATGAGGTTGTATATAGCTGGTCCAAGTGATCCTGATGGGAAATCTGAACACAAATACTTAATTCCCTTCTGTGATTATTTTCTGGTCTAATTACTTTGAGAGAAGATAAAATGATTGTCTTTTCAATAAGCTGACATAGTTTTTAGATTGAAACTGTAAAGCATTTTTCTTCAGTGGAGGTTTCCATTTTAATGGACTAGTAGTGCTTACGAACTCAGCTTATCTCATTTTGGCTCAGTTCAGTAACAGCTGAGGAGTAACTTCATTAAACATGTGCTGTGTGGCAGGGGAACATTGCTTTGCCGAAATCTATACTTATTGTGAAGTATATTACTTTAACAAGGGAAAGACAGGATTTCATTATACATTTATTCCCATAGTAAAGATAATTGTATTTGTCTCTCATATAGAAACTTTCATGGACCTTAATAAATATGAATTAAACTTAACTAGCCATTTACTCTGCAGAAAATGATAAATATCCATCTTTAAAAATCACTTCTCAAAGTATGCTGTGATTTTATATTTGTATTTGCTGTTAATTGAACTATGTGGGGAAAATGAAAGCCCAGATCCTGATCTTGGTTACCCCCTAAGGAGTGTAAATAAATATGCTAGGGCTAACAGATTTATGCAGGTTTTTCCATAATAAAAAAGCTTGCCTGCACGTGGTGATGTCGGAATGGTGGCCTTGTCCTTCCCTTTCTGGTAGTAGGGGTCTGTGTGCACTGCTCTGAGAATGGAGTAGTAACTGAAGTCTAACAGGAATCCTGAGCTACAGGAAGGCTTTCTGTAGCTGAAATCTAAGGTGCAGTTTCTGATTATGTACAGCTTGGTGTGGTCCTTGCCTACCTCTTCTGAGATGTCTGCCAGTCCCAGGATTTCAGCCATGCAGTGACTAAACAGAGCAGAAAACATAGCTTCCATTGCTTGCGTGTTTCTGGTGGTGGGCATCTAGAAGGTTATTCAAAGAGCCCAACCTTAGGTGTGCAATTCCATGGAAAAGGAAAGGGTTTTATTTCTCAGGCCTGATTCAGGTGCTTTGATTTACCTTTTGTTCACTGTGTATGTAGTAAAGGTATAAAATGCAGTTTCCCGTGCTGGATGGTGAAAATAGCTGTATTTTATTAATTTCTAGCCCAAAATCATCTGAATGAGGTAACTAAACTGAAAAGTCTTTAAACCTTTTATCCCATAAAATGTTAGTATCTCTTTTAGGTTTCACAATATTTCATTTTTTAAGCGCTTCATTCGGTTACTTTTAATCAAGGACATGATTGTTTTGGTGTTATTCAAGCAAAACCACATCTCTTCTGGTTGCTGCAAAGAGTTTGATCTCTGTGTTGTTTCAGAGCTCAGCCTCCAGGTCCCTGTCCACTGAGCCCCCTGAGGCCTTCAGTTTTGGGTAAATTCCTTCTGGCCAAACACCCAGTCCATGCTAATGCACTTGCTGTGATTTTCAAAATTCTGTCCAGATGGTCTTTTCCTCTGGAATAGTTTGTGATGCTCAACCTCCCATTTTCCTCAGGGGAGAAATATATAATTTAATTTGTGGGTTTCAGTAGTCTTACTAATGACTTTCTGCTTGTTCTATGATTTTTAAGTAGTTACAGATGCTTCACTGGCACTTTTATATTGTCCTGCATTGTTTCCATCAGTTGTTGAATTTCAGGAGCGAGAGATGTAAACTGTGCTTCAGCTTCTCTGAGACAAAGCTGACAGAGCTGCTGAAAATGAGGCATATGCTGCTGCTGAATATTTTGCCTTTCTGGATTGCATTTTGCAAGAGAGAGCTGGAAAAGTATATTCATGAGAGAAACTACTGATTCTGAAATGCTTGTCTCTCAAAGTCCAAAGGGCATCAAGTAGGAAACCATTAACTTTTGGCTCAGAACTTGCCCTTTAGCAACACACAGAACATTATTAAAAAACAACTTTTAAGGATTTTGCCAGTGAAGATGTCTGCAATTTCTTTATCACCATCTCAGCAGTACTAACTCGAGGAGTGGGCCTGAGGAGCTCAGCCTGGCTCCCAACCGGAGTGTGCCAATGGCAATGACTCCAGCCCGTGCATCACCTACAAGAGGGGACCTGCTAGGCTCTGTGTGTAGCCTTCCTGGAGCCTCTGGTATTCTTAAAAACCCCTCTCTGTTTAGGAGTGTTTTAAAACTGTATGCTGTAGTAGTTAGCATATAATAACAAAAATGATAGGAGCAGAACAAGTAGAAATTATTTTATTTTTGCCTTGTGGTAAGCTGTGCAAAAGAAAGAAGGCTGCTATGTTCCTGTTCTGACAGAACATAGTCTTTTTCACCCTTGAGAGCCACAGCTAGCTGAAAACAGAAATATTTTCTGGGAGTAAGTTCAAGTTTTTGTGGGTTTTTTTGGCCCTGTTCATTAAAGCTGTATTTTTGTTGTTGATGAAGAACCAAGTAATTAAGTTTAAATGGGCTGCTGAGGGAGGGATCTGAAGGAAGTATTTTGAGGTGGAGTTCGTGGTTTTCTCTAGGTAGGTAGTGTCCTGTGCTTAGCTTGCTTACAACAAGCTGACACCACTGGTCATGCGTGGCAGTGCTGGCCACAGTTGTCTGCAGCCCTGCAGAGAAAGAAGCAGGACACTGTGAAGGCAGCCTGTGACCCTGGTCAACTCACACCTCCCTGTCCTTTCAAGTGCAGGCACACTCCAGCCTCCTGCTGGAAGATAGCACAGTAAGCCAGAGTTCTTACTAATATAAAAAACCACCACCAACGAAAAACAACAAACAAAAAGAATTTATGTATCTCATCAGACTGTCGTACTTAACTGCATCAAGTCCCACAAGGCAACTGTGGCTATTCCCTTCCTACCATTTTGTTTCTAGCCCTGGAAAACTACAGATGTGACACTGAATCTTCTTTCATTTTACCCTTTGTATATGAACTGCACCTTCAGCCTTTTATTGTGCTTCCTACAGCTGGATATAGAGAGAGAGCATTGTTTCTAACCAGGGGCTTTATTTTACAGCATTTTTGAAGCTGTCTGGGGAACTGAGTTGCTTTCTGCTACAGGAATTCATCTTGTGGGAAGCATGTTGATACTTTACCTATAATCCTCCGGTGTTGCTTCCCAGACTGTTAAATGTCAGGGCTCTCCTTGTCACATCTATCTCTATGACCTTGCCCCCAAGATGGCTATGGAAATTGCAAGAATGCCTTACAGAGACAGTTGTCAGCCTAGGAGCAGCATCAGCTTTTTTTTTTTTAAAGTAAAGATAATTTTGACAGCTGGATGTAACCATGCAGTTGTTGTCTTGACATTGTTTGCAAGCTGGTCGCAGCCAGTCCTGACTGGAGATCAGACTCCAGAGGTGTGGAGTGATGAGCTGTTGTCCTCATGTGCCAAGCAACAAGTGCTGCCTGTTGGCAGCCCAAGCTCACGTATCAGTTGTGTCATGGTTTTAGAGTCCACTATGGCAATCTTTTGCTTTGGCTTTGCTTGTCTCTGGAGCCAAACTCCTTACCACTGAGTTGTCACATGCTAACTAATATAAGCTGCATCAAGCCTCTCTGCTTCTGACTTGCTACAGGACAAGGGAAACCTGTGCATTCAAACCTCACACAAATTAGTGCATTCTTCCTTGCCAACTGTGCTGGACAGAAGAGCATTTTTTATGTTAAAACGTTTCTGTGTCAATGTTGGTGTGATAAAACAAAGTATCAATAAACTGAGTTATGCCGGCAAAAATGAGCCAGGTGGAAAATGCTTCATTCACTAGGAGGGCAGGTGTTTCACGGGAAGCCACAGAGGCATTTCTGGAGTTAATAGTGCCATTTTCCTTGGAGCTCAAGCTTAACATACTGTTCTTTTCAACTTATTCCAGGTTGCTGTGTGGTCATAATAATACCATTACAGAGATGAAGTGCAGTCTTGTTTGTCTCTGTATTTCTTTCTGGTAATCAACAATGGAGGAGAGGGGAGGCCCTGAGCTCACATGGGCTCCATCCTCTCGTGCATGGGAGGATGCCTTGATGTTGTACTGAGGCTCACTATGTCTGTGGGCAGCTATCATGTTTAGGCATCAGCAAAACTGGCTTGTGAGAGAGCCAGCTCTCATGGGTCAGCATGACACACATGACTGTGCTACTGGGCTCCCCAGGGAGCAACCATTTTCTGTGGTTCTGTCAGCATCCCCTGGATTTCCTGGTGAAAGGCAGATTTTATTTCAGGGAATGTGGTGGCTCCAGGTGCTGTGAGGATGGCAGGTTTGACAAGGTGGTAATCCTGAGCACATGAACCTACTCAGTTTGTGGCAGTAAATCAGCGACATTTCCACCTACACCTGCTGCCAGCAGAACTGCCTGGCTCAGCACTGCTTCCCATGCTGGACCAGACCCCAGTCCCAGCAGAAAAGTCATCTGTCCACAGCTGAGACTTCTTTCTGCTTCTGGAGTGTAAACAAGGAATGCAGTTTCTTGCAGTGCCTTAAAGAGGATAGATTTTCTGCCCTGTTTTGAACACCCCTAGTGAGGAGAGCATGGCTCTGATGCAGGCTTGTCAGAAATAATGGTCTAAACAGAAGGCACTAGCACAATACTCAAACTGGGGCAGGGCCACTTTTTTATCAGGGTTGTTACTGGGAATGATAGTAGCAGAAGAGCCTCAACAAGAGAAAGAATTAAAGAAAAATAGATAGTATTTCATTCTGATGAGCATGCTTGCTTTTATTTTCCCCCAAAATTTTGCATCATAGAAACATTTTTCAAAAATTTAAAGTTTGAAAATACCTAGTACTAAACAACAGCTCTAATGAAATAAATAAGGTGCTTTTTTGTTTACTTGTAGAATTTGAAGTTTCCAGTAATTCTACTGTTTCTCAAAATCATTTTGCTTTGAAAGAAAGTGTCACAAGAATATTTTTTAGTCACAAAATGATTGTGAAAAAAGACTGATAATTTAGCTCAAGGACTGAGACTGAGTATTAAAAATGTTATAATAAATGGGAACTTATAATAAATGGAAACTTGAAAGTTTGTGAAAGAAGGAGGTTATGCTGACAGATGTTTCAGAAACCTAATTAATGAAGCCCTGAAATGAAAAAGACTGAGAACAGTTTGGCTTCTTGTACGAGAAGAAATACCATCTAACATTTCAAAAGCAATGAAAGACCAATCACCCCAAGAACTTCAGACAATAAAGAAGGATTGTAAATTGAAGTTAGGTTTCTTTTAGTCATTATAAACTTTTAAATGTATCTCTGGATTGAACTGTCTGAAAGATCGTGATTATATTTTGTGACAGTTACTGAGCTTTCAGGATTTTATACATTCTACATTAGCAAACAAGCGCTTTTGAATACATTAATGTTGAAATAGCTTCTTTAGAAACCTGTAGGTGTTCTAGTCAAGGCTGTTCTTCCCTCCTACTGGTCAGAAATTATTAGAGACACCAGACTGTTCTGAACCTCAAAATCTTTTCATCCAAATGAGTAAATCTTTTTGACTGCTTCTGTGTCACTGAAAAATGCATATTTGAACAACATATTTGCCCTGAAATTACTCCAAGTGACTCCAGCTTCATCTTGCAGGTAATAGTTTTTCCCAAATGAAAGATGTACCTAATCTCAGCTGTAAGAACGTGGATTTTCCAGTTCTGTAGTGCTGCCATTTGTGAAAAATGGTTTTGCCTTACTGTATTTCTTTTCATTATCCTTACTTAGTGGCTGATCAGCTTCCAATAATGTGGTTACTTGATCTTATCCTGTGAAATTATAATCCATTATCTCATCAGGGTATGTTCTTAGTGGGGATTTTAAAAAATGCTGTCAGTAATACCTGTACTCAGCTGAAATTAAGTGAGGGCATGGGGTGAGCGTCACTGCTGCAAAGTACAGGGTATCAGCACCTGTCCTTCATTAATCTGCTCAGCCCTTTCTCTTTATGCTGTGAAGTGACACGATGACATAAAGCCACAATGAAATCCATGGAAACTTGCTGTCTGCCCATGCTTTGAGGAGTCTCACCCACCTAGATGCTGCCTTGTTTGACAGCTTTGCTGCTGGGCTGAGATTGACACAGAGCTCATCCCAGTGGCTTTCCTCAAGTGAGGAGTAGCACATGAGAGTGCACAAAGCCTGCTGTGAAAAGCTGAAATAAAGCCAGACATTTGTAAGCCCGTTTCTAACCTCTGTTAATTGAGGTGCCATTTTATTAGGCAGAATTGATGATGCAGTAAGGGGAGTCACACTACATTAAGGCAAATGTATGAAAGCACTTACTGCCACTGAGAGGCAAAAGCAGCTTGAGGACATGCTAAAGGATGAATGTAATGCTGTAGGGAAAATTCTGCAGGTAAAGGTCAGTGGAGTTTTCTTTAAAAGTAGTTCTTGGACAAGTTTGGGTGACATTTTTTTGTCTGATTCCTAATACTACTTTCTTACCTTTGCCTCAAAGAAACAATGGGGTACACAAAGCATATTGTCTGTGCAAGGACTTAAATACATAGTGTGTTGATCTCCCTGTCTTTCTGCAAAATGCCAAGACTAGCTTAAAAATCATAGACTTTGTTTTGAAATAATAAAAAAAAATCCTTTTCCTTAGGCTTTTTGAAGTCAAGTTTTCAGATATTCCTGTATGTTTAAAAGGGCTACATATTTACCTGAATAAAAGAGAATGACAAAATATATAAGTTTAAAAAAAAAAAAAGACTTTCCACATAGTATTTCACATAGCCATGTATGTCCAGATGCATAGGGGAGCAGATCTTATGCCTCAGATAATGGAATAGCACAATTTCCACTGTTTTCATGTAAACAAGAACTGAAACTTCACAGCTGTGAATATGCTATTTATTGTCAGTGACCTTAAAAGACTGGTCATTTTTGAAGATTCATTTGGGTCTCTTCATTGCCAGGAGCATCTTTTTGGGCTTCTTCCATACTACAGTCCAGCAGATGCCTGTTACAATATATCCTGCCCCTCATCAGATATGAGTTCTGTATCAGGCTGTACTTATTTTGGTAGAGAAGTAGGTGTGTGTTTTTGTGCTACAGGGGCTGGGGGTGGAGGTTTCACTGTGTACTGCTTGCAGATAGAATTACTATCCTGTATTTCAACTTTGCTTATTTCCCTTGTGGCTCTCATGGATGTCTAGGGGGGATAAAACAAACACTGGCTTTGGATTTGATTTGCGCTGTGAATTTGCTTCTAATTGCCACCACCCACACCAAAGTTTAAAGTCAATATTTTCAGTTTTCAAAGCCAGAAGGATAAAGTCAGGCTACTGCAGTGAGATTTTAAACAGTTGATGAAACATCACTGGTCTGGTCAGTGGTAAAAGCTCCTGCAGGGACAAGGTGGGTGCTGGAGATCCTGAGGCCCTGCTTGCAAGCTGCTCCTTTTACTCTCCCTTCTCTCAGCCTCTGAAGGATGTGGCCTGAGGCTTATGGCTTTTGGCCATGTAATGTTTCCACTGCACAGTTCACAGGGTCAGAAAGGTTGTCATCCTCAGCTGAGGAGCCCTGCCAGTGTAGCTGAAGAGGAGAAATATGGGTGTGTATCACTTTTACCCTGTCCCCTAGCTGGTGGGGTTTAGTCCTGACTTCAGCATCTTTTAAAATAGCTTTAGGACTGTTTAGTGTTACAGTCAGGACACTCTGCTTCTGCACCTTTCTCTTGTCCATTGCTTATTCAAGAGACTTAGCTTCAACAGAGAAAATGAAATGACCTGAGTAGTTTTAGTAGGAATGCTGTGGAGCTGCTTCTAAGTGGCATTTTTGTGTGCAAGCATGTAGATGGAATGTTTAAAATTGATTTTATGACTTCTAAGGTAGATTTGTGCAGGCAAAGAAATGCCAGAGGTTCATGCACCGTGGTTTTTTTTTTTTTTTTTTTTTTTTTTTTTTTTTTTTTTTTTTTTTTTTTTTTTTTTTTTTTTTTTTTTTTTGTTGTTGTTGTTGTTGTTGTTGTTGTTGTTGTTGATTTGTTTTTTTAATTTGTGGGGTGGTTTGTTTGTTTGTTTGTTTGTTTTTTTACCCCCCCAGCAGCCCAGGCTCATGCTTAAGTTTCTGCAATGCTTCAGAAATACTTTCTAGTTATTATTTAATTGTAATGGATAGTAGAATCAAACCAAACCTCTAGATGCAGTAGCCCCCCAAATAATCTGGTAAAGCTATTCCTAAACTCTCTGCCAGATGAAGCCAGGAGCCAGACACACAAATTATTGTCTGTGTTCTTCCAAATAAATAAATTAGATCAGGTTCTTAAATCCTTCCTTGGACAGTTCAATAAAAAGACGCTGGAAGAACAGCTACACTCCTGCCTGGCCCTGAAAACACGAAATCTAAGACTGAAACAGGGAGATGTTAACAGTGGTGGTTAGACCAAGCACAGTACTGGGTGTAAGGGCTGCACAGCTGCTGAAAAAGGTGTGAGGCCAAGAGCCATGTGAACACACTGGTTCAGATCTCCAAAATGGGAGAATCTCCAAAAATGGCACACTAAGGTAAATGTGACCTTGGCAATCTGCTTTGTTTTAGATTTCATGACCTGTGGTTCTGAACCCCACATACTTTGGGCTCCGGAGTTTTGTGTCTTGGGGGCAAAGCCTGTGGGAAAAGAATAACCCTGGTCCTGCCAAGCTTTTGAAGTGTGTGGGATAAAAAAGTGACATGTGAGGGGCTGCTGACAAGCATCTGGACTGACAGAGGTGACTCTCTGCTGCTGACTTAACAATTGACATTCTGCAGGCTGAAAGGAGATGACCAGTTCGCTGGGGAAGGAGGAGTTCAAAACATAACCAGAGATGAAAAGGAACTTCAGAAGTGCCTTAAGGCCCCAGCTGAGATCTTTTGAAATCCCTTTGTGCCAGGCTGCCTGCAAAATGCACAGTACAAGAGAGCCTCACACAGGGACAGCATGGGGAATAGGAAAGGAAAAACAGGAGAAACAGCAGCTCCCTAACACCTCACAGGCAATCAGTGCCATGAGCAGGAACAGAATGCTAAGTCTTACCCCCGATCAGTGGTTTGTTACCTATTTTGTCATGATCAGCACAGGCTGCTGCTTGTTTCCAGACACTGATTAGAAGGGTGCAAAAAGTCCTTTACAGGTGTAACTTTTTTTCTGAAAATATCAGCAGTTCTATTAAGCAGAGATGATGACCAGGCTGGGTGATTTGGGGGCAGGCATTCTCTGCCTCCTAGAAAAAGTGCCTTTCGGAAGGAAGGCTTAACCAAGTGCCTGCCTGTCTCCAAAACAGCTCATGTGAGCTGAGTGTCAAGTGAGAAGAGGAGGCAGAGTCACACTTTGAGAAGAGTGATGCCCATTCTTACGGCCCCTCAAAAATATCAGCCCCTTATATGGCCTGAACATCAGTGTGAGCTGAAGCTGTCAGAGATGATTTAATTCTTGCTGAGTGCTCTTTGACTCCTCTCAGAGTCCCAGAATGAAGCTGAGGTCAGGGGCTGGGTGGCTGCTGGCTGCTAGCCCTGCCACAGCTCTGGGGATAGCATGTTATAGCTGTGTAATGTGGATCAACAAATCTCACTCTAGAGCTGATCACTTGTCCCCATGTGCTGGGACTGTTGGTCTCCGGTGCTGAGGACTGAGATGAAATACAATAACTGCATTGAAAGGAAAGATGTGCCTTCTGTCCAGTAATTAATGTTTCCCTTCTATGTGCACCTCCACACAGAATGGGCTGGATGCCTTCACATTGAGCTGGAACATACAAACCCATTGACGCCATTTCAAGAAATTGCAGCACTTGTTACAATAATGGCAAAACCATCACGGCTTTTATTCATCTCCCTTTTAGAGCTTGGGTTATCAGTGGTAACTCTATCCTTGATTATTTTTGGTAGAGTAGCTCTCATCCACCTTATATGCAAGCATTATGTTTGCTGCAGTCTAATCCTAAATCTGTAATACAACAGAGGGAGGAAAGGGCCAGCCACCTTTAGGGAAGCTCTCCTAATCTATGTCAGCAAAGTGTTTGGGTCTGTAAAAATGGTTATTCATCAAAATTTTGACATTGCAAATGATTAGCTTGGATTGAAAAAAAGAGGAGTATATTTTTGTAAGCATTTTCCTGGAATTGGTTCAGATATTCAGATGTTCATTGGTCAGTAATAAAATTCTGATCATTTAAATGTCTGCAGTAAATCAAAAGCTTTTTTTCTCAGCAGCAGCAGCTCAAATGTGATCCCTCTAAATGTTATAAATATACCCACAGTAATGATTGTAACACCAGCTCCTTTATATACACAGAAATTAGCCTTGATGATCAATATTATTTTTTATGGGTTTTGAATTGAAATAAATTTAGAAATTTATTAATATATGCTATTACAGCTCACTTATTCATATAAATCTTACAGCTAAAAGGGGATATTACATTAGTTTGTCTCATCCCTTGTACAGTTTCTTTAGAGTAGCCTGTTCAAATAAGTGTATCTCACATTTGGATTTTAGGACCAGTGTGGTCTTTAGGTGGCTGTTTTTAGCAACCTCCTTACAGTAAGACAATAATTTGTCATTCTCCCTGTTGTGCCTAGCTTATATCAAAATTTCTGCTTGCTATATTGCCTCCACCAAGATGATGGTTCCTTGAACCCCTTTCACTTAACCTCGGAGACAGGTGAACTTCTTTGATATGATAGAATCTTGTACAAGTCTAACTGCTTTTTTCTTTTAGATGCTCACTTATTCTGCACCAATGGCAAGACACTAACTGATTTCAGTATACTCTAAATTTAATCTTGTTTTTTTTGTAGTAGGGGATCGATATTGTTGTACATCTGCATTCCCCCAGTCAGGGCTTTCCATTAACAAATTCAGTGAAGGCATTCCAAGGCTGCATGGCTGCATCACCAAGCAGTGGGGACTTTTCTCTTAGTTTAAGTTACTTCAAAATTTGTTATGTCATGTGGGCATAAAGCATCTTAGCTATGAGTTATGGTTAGCTCCTTTAGTCAGAACTTGGCTAAAGAACCACTAAATTTTCTCTAAGTTATCACAGAATCAAAGAAAAGAGACCTGTTTTGTTTCCACCTTGCATCCCAGAGCAGATATTGGTTAGTGTGGTGACTTTTACCTTGTAGAAGCTTTTTTCCACTTAATTAATTTTCTCAGTGTAACAAACCCCTTTGATTTTTGCAATAGTGATTGTAATTTTCCTGAGATTTTACCACGCAGAAACGTACACAGAATTTACTCTGTGGAAAGAGCTTTGTGCAGAAACTCATGGTGCCCTTCTAACACTGTAATCCTAGGCAGCTCAGGGAATATAGGGAGAATTTCAGGATGGAAAAGCAATACAAGTTCTGTTAAATCCTATTAAAAAGCCATACATGGAGAAATGAAGTTTAAACAAGGCTTGGGGAAGCTGCTTCAGAGAAAATTTGTTGTTTTATGTAGTCTTTATTTTTACCATTAAAGCTGCTTTTGTTTTGTTGCAGACTTGCCCTGTAAAAATTGTCAGGAAAGAATAAGAAAACAGTGAAATGATCCAAGCACTGAATGAATGCCTTTAAGGTTATAATTTCCTTTCCTTCAGTTGATTTTCCCTGGAAGGACTGTAAGGAAAGCTCTACCCCATTAAATACCTGAAAATCCGTAATGCTAAAGCCAAGCAGATATTTGCAAATATCCCCTAAATTTTGCTGATGAACTCATGCTATTTTGTTAGTAGATATTTCTAGAGGAGATGACATCTGATGATGGTGATTCTAGAACAGGTGATATTTATATCTATACATATGTGTGTACATGGATATTTTAAACATCTGTCTCAGTAGGTAACAGTGGAATTTACTACATTCATTTCTGGTTGCCCCTCTGGGGCTCTGGAATTTCAGGATCTGATATCTGCTAATAGGGAATTTCAGGATCTCTTCTTTCAAATGCTGTTTTAAATAAAATGGAAAAAAGAAAATAAGAAAGCAGCAGTAGCATCAACACAGGACATCACAATAGCAGATTAAATATAGACATGGATTACAGAGCCATTGTTTTCACTCCTGCTAAATAAGACAGTACACTTAAAATGGAATGCCACTTGACCTTTTGTGTCTCGTCAGTCTGTGGCTGTATTTAACTGATGCAGGGAGGAAATATTTTCCCCTGGAACTGTCCCCTGCTGATATGACGATCGCTGCTGCTGGGTCACACCATGCTCAAGAGGCAGAATCCCAGCACTCCAGAACACAGCAAGGGTCTCGCAGCCGATGGAGGAGCTCTGTCCATGTCTCACAATGACTCACGCTCTTTTTTCAACTTATCTCAGCTGGTGCTCTCTGCTGGCCAAATCAAACCATCACCAGCGCTCAAACATTCAAAAATCACGTACTTTGAAGTAGAGATTGTTGATGTGCAAAGCAAGAAGCAGATCTGCATTGTGGACAAGGTGAGTGAACTATCCCAGCATGCTGGGGCTGTGTCTGGTTCACATGGTGCCAGCTCAGGGACTCTGTTTTCAGTGCCTTGTGGTCTTATTCTGTGGTAGAAGTACTTTCATTCCTTTCTCTGGGAGACACTAAGAATTCCTTGTGAGTCACAACCCTGGGCTGGTCTTTTCCAGGATTTTTACAAATTATCCTGCACTGGTTTGTTTTAGACCTCCTAGGAGCTCTGTGGACTCCAAGTTATGTCCTTAGGCTGACCCCTGACACATGGATTACAGTGTCTGTTTCAGACCATGACACTGAAACGTTTGTTTCAGCATGGATACTTATTTTTAATACATTTGTAAAGCCTACCATCTCTGCAATGTTAATGAGTACCTGCTGGTACCTAAATGTACTCAGCTGTTCACTGCTTATTAGACTGGACATGGCAATTTTTAAAATTTTTAGTTTTAAACAAAGGGTGTTAGCTAAAAGAGGTGTTTTGAGTTTTTGTTTGCTTTGTTTGTTTTAATAATGTGAGTAAAAAATATTAACTACAGCCAAATTGCGTAAGTAGGATGAGGGGACTGGGTAGGACGGAAGTTTATGAACCCATAAGTAACAGCTAAAAAATGCTTCATAAATATTTTCACACCAGTTTTTGTGATTCACTGTCCCTCAGTGAAAGAGTTGGTCTCTTGCATGCCATGAAAATAGGAATACTAATCTATTTAGCCTATGGAATTTTTCAGTAAATTAATGGAGTTTTGAGACTTACTGTTTTTCTAGGGAAAAAAAAATCCCTTTTGGCAACAGCTGGAACAGGTAGATAAGTTTCCTTCAAATGTTTAGTTGAATGCCTTTGAAATATGCAGGGTGGAATACTACCAGATTTCCAGTGTTCTTGGTCATTTAAAGGGTATTTTTGTAATTTGTGTGCCTAGTTAAAGGTAAATGTCTCATTTGTTCATTCTTAATGGGGCAAAATATATTTTGCTATTTTTTAAAAATCTAGCCAAAGAGGAAACATGTACAAAATTGTCAAACACATAGGATGACTAAGACCAATTAAGAACAATTTTGATGGTAGTGTTCACATTATTGAGTGGTATTTACACAGTTGTTAGCTTATCTACATGCATTTAGAATTAGGTTTTCATCAAAAGAAAGACAAATCTGTTTCTTACCTGGAGCTTTCCCATAATGTCATTAAAAGAAATATAGTACAGAAACAGCGCATTTCAGGAATCCTTCCATGCTGCATGCTGTTGGGATGATACCAGACCTGTGTTTTAATCTTTATTCTGAGTTTTTCTAACCCTGAAGATTTTCTACACCTCCTCCAAACCATGGACTCTGCCCCTGTAGCAGTGGAAAGAGAGACATGAGTGGTGATGCTAAGTACTCTTTATTCAGAGGTAAAATACACACATGGTAGGAATAACAGCTGGAGTCTCTGCTCAGAAACAGAAATATATGTTCAGTTTACATGGCCAGCATTATGAACTTTTTAAAAATATATTTTTGGCACAGTACCAAGGGATTGGTACAAGTATAGTACAAGGCTAAGATTTCCAAGACTGCCTGAAGAATTTTGTTTCTGAATGCTCATTCACCTGGCTGTTAAAATCCCTTTATTTGCGGTGATAATCCCTTCCTAAGTCAACCCTGAATGTAAAGAAGTTGAGTTCCTTGCTTTCATGAACCCTTGTTAGTATTGGTGAACTTAATTTCAGTTGGTTATTAGTGCAAATAAGAGACCGTTGTACCAGCTAATGCATAATTTTCTGTTTAATTAAATATAAGTAGTACAGGCCCAACATGACACTTCTAATGCCTGTTTTCTGTTTGTGAGATAGTTATGATTAACTTAATTTCTTGAGTTTACATGTCATTACTGCTTGCCAGAATAGGAGAGAATAGGAACCACAGATTTTAAAATGTATGTATTTAGACTCTCATTGCATATTGCTAGTGGTTCAGAATATTGTGATTTAGCAAACGCATTTATAATATTCTCAGATTAATAAACCAAAAGGGAACAATTGTATTATAATGGCAGAGAGAAGAACTCTTTCTTTCTCCACCCAACAGAAACTCAGGTAGGGTGATTTAATGCTTAATGCTCTGTGGTTAAACACCAGGAAGTGCTTCCAAGAGATTGAGTTTCTATGAGATTCCTGCACGTGCCTATGAATCCCATTCAGATTAGTGGGAGCTCTGCAGAGTCTGCAAAATTATGGTACATTTATCTGGTTCCAGTGTTTAGCAAGAAATAATTTCCTGTCCTCAATGCAGCATCAGGAATTTATAAAAGGTGTGTTTGGCTGTGTCATCTTGATAAATCAGTTGGCATCAATCCACAGTTTTGAATCCAGCACAATTAATTCTCTGAACTAATTTTCCATTTGAAAAAGGAAAAAAATAGCATTATTTCCTTTGGTTTTCTTACCTATCTTATGCTTTTGGGAAGGATCAGTCATGTATATTAAATGGTTATTATAAGTTCTTGATTGTCTTTAACTTCAAGGAACAGAATAAATACATATTTGTTTTTTAAGCCTTTAAAACACATTCACATCATATTACAGGCTTTTCCACAACCAGGAAAGGCAGAAAAAAATACTGAAAGGAAGCAAAAGACAAGAAAAATCCCAGACATTTTGGTCACACAGTCATCTCCTGCAGGAGCTGGGTTTGGAGGAAAATTACCTAATCTTGCAAGACTGAAAGTTAAATTCACACGAATCAGCAACACTGGCACTTTATTTTGCACATGCATGCTGTGAACATGAAATTCTTTATAGGACTGTAATTTCTTTTATTTAATATTGTCAACCTGCTCTGGGGACTTTCTCTGCTATGGATATGACATTATGCAAGTAGTTTGGCACACACAAGCTTTTCCAGTGAATTACTTAAAGAATTTAGAAGAGAAATAATAGCAGTGTGAGATCTTTTTCCCCAGACTTGCTCTTGAAATTAATTCTGAGGTGATACGCCATGGAGAAGAGATTTCTGATTTTGGGGGATGGGGAGGAATCACAAAACCACTTCAGTGTTTTTTTGGTTTGGTTTGGTTTTTTTCCCAGTTATTCTACAAAATGTCCCCAAACTAGAGGAAGTCTCCAAGTAGGGAAAGTTATTTAAACTTAGGCTACAATTGTCCTTAAAAGCAGTATATAGGTGCTCAGAGGAAGTGTCTTGGGACTAGGCACTGAAGTTTTGAGGAGGAGTATGAGCAGCCTCCTGCTCCACACACTGCCCATGACAGAACAAGAGTTCAGGTGTCTGGGCCAATTTGTAGGAGAGCATCCTGGGTTTTCCTTTCCTTTTTCCCTGCTTCCCAGGGAGGCAAACCCAGGAGAGGATGCCTCTGAGCAGAGAGGTTCTTACCCAAGCAGCCAAAGGCCTTACAAGCGCTGGTGCCTGAAAGGCACAATTATGAAAATTTAGCCAGGAATTTTGGCCCATATTTTTACAGTCAAGGGATGGTAAATAAGAGTTGAGTGTCTTGTGGGCCATTCTTCAGCTCTTTGACACTCACAGCAATACTGCATTTGTGTGAAGATAATCTGTAATTGAAACATGAATCATACAGGTTTCTTGCTCAATGAGTGAAAGAAGTATTTAGCAAGGAGAAATCTCCTTGGCCAATGTAAAACAGCAGGTGAGCTTAGATGATCAAAAGTCCTTTTTTTCCTCCCAATTTCTTATTTTGTATGGATGAAATTCCTATCTCTTTGTAAAGAGGAAAGCATGTAATTAAAGATTTCTTATAAGAAATATTTTCAATTAAAAAGCATCACAAAATGTCTGAGGATTTTGGCTTCTGTGTTGCTTCCAAAAAGCCACCGAAAACAGCAGAACAAGCAAAAATCATCAAGTCTTATAAATGAAAGAAAACAATTCCTTTTTTTTCCTTTTTAACAAATAACCCACTTTTTGTTGCCACCCAAAATTTATGAAAAATATGAGGCTACTCCAAAACTGTTTTACTCATACATTGTTCCAAAAGCCTGATGTAGGTTGGTTTTAAAGTTATCGATGTGCAGTGATTTGATTTATAAATGCTGTTAAGGCAACTCATAACTGTTTCTTTTATAGCATTCATTGTATAATATTTTTTTCTTCAAATTAACTTGTAGTAAAATGTATTTTCCCACAAATATAGTGCAACGTAATTAACTTTGCATGAGTTGCTTTTAAGGCAGAAAGTGTTACACAGTACAGTTTTTACAGAATAAATCACCTCTGGGAAAACCAGCAGAGAAAGCTTTTTCCCATCAAAAGCCTCAGAGCTCAGTAGTTTTGTGCTGTATGATTTTGCAAGTTAAGCTGTAAACAGAGGTGCAAACTCAGGTTTTGGCTATTGTGCAGTGACCCCCCTTTTCAAAACACTTCCTAAGACATCCAGACGAGATCTTGCTTCTTCAGATGTGCAGGAAGAGCCTCTTTATGTGATGTATTGCAAAGATGATGGAGGCTACTTTCCTACTGTTCCTTAAACCAGCTCTCCATCCTCTACCCAGTGCCTTCTCCCACTGAAATCTCTTTGTAAAACCCAGTTAGTGATAATTGAATGGTTATGGTTCGACGTAGACACTGGAGGAACTTTTAACCATATGTTTGTGAGCTGTAGGCATTGTTTGCTGTGCAATGCCTACAATGAATGTAGTGGGAATACTGTTATTTTTAGGGAATTAAAATGCCCTTGCATACAAGTCTATGCGTCAACCCAGTCACTTGTACGTACTCAACACTTCTTGCAGTTAAATATTACAGTGTGTATATCACTACATCTTTTGCCAAAGATGAATTAGGGCTCATTTTGATTGCTCTGAAAGGCCTGTTTTTCTCTGAAGGAGTTCATAAGCTTTGTTTTGTTGTTGTTTGAAAAACACCTGAAGCAGCAGTGTCTTTGTACATGCATGTTATGGCCTAACAATACAGTGAATTTCCACTGGCATGTCAGCAAAGCCATTTGCATGCAGAAATACTGCCTCTGGAATCAGAAATCTCTTACTCTTGCCTGTGGGTTGCTGCTCTGTCACAGAAAGTGAAGAGCTGTGGAGAAAGTCATCACTGTCTCTCTTTTGCACAGTCAGCTCTAGCAAATAAAAATAACTCCTTACATCATGGCTTGGATGTTAGACATACCACATTCATTTTAGGTGAGCAAATGCAGTCATTAAAGTAGGCAATGAAACTCTGCAAAGGAACTCTCTGCAGTACCAGAACATTGCCTCTAACGTCAGATTCTTCCCATTAGCCTCATTCTAGGGAAGAAAAGTAAAGAAGTCCTTTCCCAGGAAAGAGATTAATACTTTCATGGACATTTTATGTATTTTTCCCCCTAAATCTTTCACTGCTAATATTTCACTTCAGAAGACTATATATTCTTCTCTGCAGAGAATGAGCAGAACCTGTGACCGTCCACAGCAGTCTCATTTCATGCAGAGGATTTTTATCATAATTGTTCTTATTCAAGCAATCTATCATTAATGGCATGTCACCTCTGATGCCAGAGATGCCAAAAGGGGTTGAATAACCAGCTGTGTCAAAGTAGGGGGCTTTCATAGTGAGACATGGATGCTGAGTCCCACATAGCAGCAATTCCCACAGCAAAATGGCTGAAGAAACACAGACACAAAAATAGCTGGATGTAGGCTCATTGCTGTGGAAATCCTCTTTTTTTATTTCCTTTTGGAAGGAGGATTTCATGGTGTCTTGTGTCTTTCACTGTATGTTTTCAAAGCATCCAGCACAACAGGGATCTGGTCCCTGCAGAGGGACACAAAGAAAAACTACATTTATAAAATCTGTGCCTTTTCTTGCCTGTAAGAATTGAATCTTATGCCCAGCCCACAGTGCTGGAAGTGATGACAGTAGTATTTTCTTCCTCAATTATTACTTATGCTTGGTAAAGTAGGTAAACATATTTAAATTCTGTTGTAGCAATGCATGACACTTATTTCTTCCTGCTCTGCTAGAAATTCACATAATTTTAATGTCAATATAGCTACAGATGGTTTCAGATGAAAAGAGGCAACTATACATATTACTTTTTGCTTGCTGTGAGATGGCTTTTTAAATGGAATACCTGGAGAAATGGCCTTTGATTTTTCTAGAAGAGAGAGACTGGGGAGGGGAGAAGCTAGTAACTTTAGGGATTTAGCATTTGCAAAGGGATAATTTAAAGAATTACAGAAGCTGCAACAGATGACTAATGCTTCAGCTGATACTAATCAAAGCTTAGAAGTGCCTTTAAATGACAGATTTTATACATCTCTTATTTTAGATTAAAAAAAGCCTAAGCCTGGGGGAAGAAAAGAAGAAGCAAATATAATAAATATTCAAAAAAATTGAAGTCACATTCAAAGTTCAGCAAAAACAAGAGTGAATTTGTGGGACACTGGTGGTGCTCCAACTCCTTCTGAACATTCTGGCCAGCAGAGAAAGCCAGCTATGCCACCAGAGCAGTGAATAGTGCCAAAATTGTATCTGTAGAGACAGATTCCCAGCCAGTGTGAAAATGTCTTCTTTCCCACCAAAGTTATGACATTTTACCCCAGCCACACATTTGCCTTATTGCATCAGAGATAATTCAGAGATTATTGCAAATTATAAATGTACTGGAGCAGTACAAGACCATAGGGAGCAGTAGGTGTTTTATTAGTCTAATAGTTAACAGCACAGCCCATGATGGAAAGTTAGGTGCATAATGGCATCTCTTATAGGCATTTATTAGCATTAAAATACTCATGCATATGATTTATTGCCCCATCAGAACATGCTTCAGGTTCTTTCTGAAATCCGATGTGTGATTCTTCACAAAACACCTGAGCCATGTAGTCATGGATCTGTAAACTCCCAGCAGTATATGTTAATGCTATTATTATATCTGCCTATGTTTTAGCAATTTTGGATTTTAAAAAGTCCTTGAAATGCAAGCTTTTCTTCCTTAACAGCTACATTTCTTGTGCTTCAAAAAACAAAATTGTGGCAGTCAGAGAACCTCTACCAGAAGTACAGCAAGCATCTCTTCATTGCACTTGGTATTGAATAATGAAAAGTACTTGGATTTCTAACTGACCTGATGCTGCCTGGTTGTTCTCATACATCACCCTCATTTCCCATTCCTTTCTGATGCTTCTCAGCTTCCAACTTCGCTCCACAGACCTGCTTTATTAGCCCTGCTACTCACAGAATAACTTGTTTTGTCAAAATATATTCTTCTGTGAATTTTCTTTTGAATTGATTGATCTTTTGGGTTTTTTTACTTCATTCAGTCCCCCAAATAGATTGTGGCCATCTTGTACTAAATAGTGGTTGAGTTTCTTGGGTGCACTTCTTGATATTTAACTTTAGCAGTGTGTATAGATATTAAAAAAGCTAACAAAAATCTATACAGCCATTTGATAGAAAGGAGAAGACAAATTCAGAGGTTCCACAGCTAAGCCATATGCTTTATCTGTGCTAGAATAGGAAATCAACATCCCAACAAAAAAAATAAACACCACCCTAAGCCTCACTTTCTTCCTGAGCAGTATGGGTCAAAATTACTCTTTATTATATTTATACTTTATTCAATAAAACAGCACTATATTTATTTATAATAAAATATTATAATTTTTAAAAAGTTTATTTTATTATTTGTGGCTTTCATTACTTTATTTTTTGTTAAATATTTTTTTTTTAAGTGCATATCCCAAATGTTGTTTCCTTTGAAAATGACAGTGGGAAAAAAATGAGCCTTGAATTTTTGATGAGGTAGAATTTGGGAAAGATTGCACTACAAATTAGTTTTGAAATATTTCAATCTGTTATGACACAGTAAATATTTCAAGTTCAGTTTATTTTACAACTTAATAGTGCATTTATTTGCATATTATTTCCTATTGGGTTATTTTCAATGATGAGAGCCATGTGCTATATTATTTTGCACTGTCATGATAGATGTGTCATAAAATAATACAGAATTAATGAAAGTTCCATACAGATGAGAAATCAAAAGTAATGACTATAACACAACAAAATGAATTCCCAGCATGTGCCAGAAGCAAATTTTTTTATAAATTTCTATTCCATTTTTAAAATTTGAAGTCAACACAAATTTACACATCCAGGGTTTTGTCAGAAAAATTCCATTTCCCTGGTAGAAAAGTGTTGTGACAGAGGCTTCCAGACAGGTTCTGCTGTTCCGCTGCTGACGTGAACAGGAACCTTACTCAACTCCCCTTAATAAAAAGTCAGAGGGCATGGGGATGTACCAATCTCGTCAGATTTGCTCAGAAATAGGTGCACAATGAAGTCTGCACACCTTCTCTCTGCTAATAAATTACATTCTCTTTACTTCGACTCTTGTCTTTAGCAGAGGGAGAAAAAGCTCTTTTTGGTGTCTGACACTTTTTCAGGCAATTTCTTGCAAACAGAGATGATTTTTTTTTTTAAATAGAAATACCCAGCTAGCAGTACCAAAACAATTAATCATCTTTAGAGACAAACTTGGCTGGTGTAAATTGACATGACTGCATGCAGCAAGCATGTGCTTATGTATATTCTTAGCTAATTTGGCCCATAATCACTGGAAATATTAGTCAGTCAGATTATCTCATATGCCAAGGTTCATGTGACCAGATAATAATCTGGAAGATTGCTCAGTGAGACAGTATTTACGCACGTGTGCTGGAAACTACCTCAGCTCAAACCGTAATTCGGAATATCTCCTGCATCTGGAAAGGCTGGACTGAGGTCAGAGCTAGCTGTTTGGTAGCCACTTTGCTGCAGTCTACTGAGTAAAATACTGGATTCTAGATAAAGCCTTTGTGCAGCTGCTAACAGCACTTGTCTATATGTGGTTACCTCGATGTCATTCCCATGGTGAGCTCATTTATTTATAGCTCTTTGGGCATGACCAGCACACTGGTTCACCAAGAGAGCAGCTTGGGACACACTGGGAAAGGTTAAAGCAAAACAGTGCCCAACTTTTAGTTCTGACTTTGAAAACTGACAATAAGAAAGAGCCAATCTGACCTAGAAGTCAAACTCACAAAACACAGAGATCAGCTAGAACAGGTGTTTTTCTAATTAACTTTCTGTGGAATGCTGCTAGTTTATTATAATACAGCATGGTCCCAAAACAAGGACAGAGTGCAAAAGCAGTAATGGTGAAATATGTGTTGAGTGCTGAATTTGGAAATTACCTGGCTTTCCCATTAGCTGGTTATCTGTTTTGCAGTGAGATCCTCAGCTGCAATAAACTTTTGTTTATTGCAACCCTTTTGATGTCACCTTTTTGACCAGGTTTACCCTGGCTGAAGATGGGGCAGTGGTTAATGAGCAACTGGAGCGGCAGAATTTCTGAATTTCTGCAATTATGGAAAATGCCTGTTACAAAGTAGGTGACTCAGCAGTGCAGTGGCACTGACATGTCACAAAGAGAAAAAAGCATTCAGAGGGAAATGTTGAATGAAAGATAACTTTTTGCTGAAATTCTATTATTCAAATTCTTATTGATATTCTGCTGACCTCTGACCCTTACAGTAATTCTTCAGTGCAAGAACTGTGTGATGCAATTATGTACCAGATCACCAGATTAGGCGTAATTCCTTGACTTATAAAAGTGAAAGAGGTATGAAAGTGGATAACTATCTGATTAGCTTGCACTCACAAAAGGCAGTATTAAGTTCCCTTAATATCTTCCACTTAGTGCTCTTCCTTCAGTCATAGCATGAAGTACTAATATGGTATTTTAAATCTTAAAAAGAAATGTGATGCTTTGTGCATTGGTGTCTGAAGGAAGAATAGAACTGTTATGGATGACCCAGAAGGTCCTTTAATTCTTGAATTCCTGTAAAGGAAAAGTTGCCTCCAATGGAAAAGTAAAAGTTTTCTGGCTCTGAAAGTACAGGAGAACCAGGATTTGACATTCTGAAATCATCCTTTTCTGAATGAAAAGTGTAATGACTGCAACCCAAAGCTGTAAAGTGTGCATTTACTCATAACATTTTTGTCAAAATAAAGTAGTCTTGAACCTTACACATGATAATCACTTATTGGAAAGTTTACTACACTTTAAATCAGGTGTTAGAGTACAAGTGAAAAAGCTGTAGGGAAAAACTGGCTTGACCATCACACTGTGGAAGATACATACCAAATGAGAGCAGAAATCCATCTTGCTTTAAACAAACTAAGGGTGGTCTTTCACTCTGCTTTGCCTTTGCATATTTGTAAAGTGCTGAAATAGAGGGAAGAAAGGGTTATAACACTTTCAGACATAATTCAGAGGAATGAAAAGAGAGTAAGACTAATAATTACAGTGAAATATTCCAGGGTGTTTTATTCAGTTAGCACAAAGGGTAATAAGAGCAGATGCTTTCCCTGTCCTTACAATTCCTTAGCTTGCATTGATGTACAATGAAAAGAACAAAAGATAATTAATGGTCTACGAAGAGGACAGTCTTAGTAGTAAGCTGGTGTCTCAGCATCCATTTCTCTTTGATCAATATTAGAAACTATAACTTCACTGGTTGTTTTATGAGGTCTTTAAAAAAGGACACAGAATTATCAAGATCATAAAAAAATGTATTTCATTCTTTTGTGGCTATAGCCTCATTATTCTGCCTGGGCAAGGACACCGTGATTTTTCTATGTCACACCCCATTCTGAAGGGGGAAGGTATTTGTGTTATTTTTCAGCTCGTGACCTGTGTAGGTTGTCTCAAGTGGAAGGGTCCTTCTCAAAGCCAGCTGGCTCATAAAACAAGTGTCCTGCTGCCCTCCTGGCTGTATGTGAGCTCTGTGCCTTCCCGGGCCCCCGCAGCCTGCGCAGAGCCGTGCGGAGCTGCCAGACAGCAACTCACCAGCCCAGCACATCTCTGGGCACGGGCTGGCAGTGCTTAAACCAGCTCTGGCCTAAAGCAGCTTGGATGTAGCCAGGCACAGCAGTGTCCTGCTAATGAGCTCTGCCTCGCTCAGGGATGGACAGGGCACAGCCCTTCCAGCTGCTGCTACAGGTGTGAGCACTGGCTTTGGAGATGGGGACTGGTGTGAGGGGCTGCTCATCACCCCCAGGGGCACACTCACTGGTTCCGGGGCTGCAGCAGGACACTCAAGCACTTTCCAGCTTTTAAATACCTGAGAAATCTGGGTGGTTCTACAGGTAGACCTAAAACATTAACTTGGCTTGATTTTTAAAATATGAATCCCACTGCTGCCATAGCAGGATTTGGAGGGGAGAAAGCACTGATTGTCTCAGGATGAAAAAAGGGAGAGGGATGTAGAGTTGCTAACAAGGACTGGACTAGACATTTTGAACAGATTGAGAGCAGCTCTGCCCTGAAGTCAAAACATACTCAGGAGAGCTGGAGATGGAGACCTAGGCTCTGTTTTGAGCAACCACTGCTCTGTAAGCATGCTAAGCTTTACAGTTTTTCAGCTTTCTTTGCCTAAATCGGTTGATCAGCTCTCCAGAGCATGGGTTGGCCCTAGCTACTCTATCCTAAAACCCTTCACAGTGAGGTGTTGATCTGTAGGGATGCAGGCCCTGCAGCAATGTGGCTTATGCTGCATTTAGAAAGCCAGCTCATCATCCATCAAACTGAAAAAGATCATCCCCATCCTTCAGCTGGCAATGCCAGCTCTGAATACCTGCACATCTGCCCTGCACTAGGACACACGACAGATTTTGGTCTGCAGGCTTGTATGCTGAATAGGTGTTGCCAGCTAACATTGTTTGCATCCATATCAGATGGATTTTGGGCTCCAGGCCTCACAGGTATGAGATTACAAAATGTGAGAAAGCAATTTCAGACATTTTTAGAGGTTTTGGGAACATAACCCCCCCAGCTCCAGTATTCAAGTTCACAGAGGCTGCATACATGACAAGAAAAATACATGGAAACTATGGGAGATGTGCTGTTCTGCTGGGTGTTGCATGGAATGGCTCAACTGCAATAAACACAGATAAAATGATTTCTTTCCTTTTTGAACTAAGGAAGATAAAATGGCTCCCTCTATTCTTTCCTTCTATTGTTTCCTGTAGCTATGAAGAAAAGGATCTCCAAGGGCAGAGTCTCTTGCCTGGCCTAAAACAGTTCAGCATGGTTTGGGTCAACACAGGTGCTGGGGACCGGGAAAGGGTAATCCTTGGTTTCAAGGAGCCCAGGCGTTGATTTGAGTGGGGTTGGCCTTGCTTAGCAGCCACATCAGAGAGACAAGTGAGGGTTTAAGTGGAGTTTAATTTACAGCAATTTCTGTAAATGCCCAGTAAAACCCTCTGTAACTGTGGAAAATAAAGTATTCTCATCTAAACCCAAGAAAAAACTTAGAAAAGATCTGTACTTTACTACCTTTTAGCACAGGTGTCATTTTACATGTTTAGATCACTGACATCTGTATTGAGCTCTCTGCCTGTTCATATTACTGGAAGCAAGTTTGGTTACTCATAAGTACTAATAGCACATATATTGTATATTTGTGTGGGGTGTCAAATTACATAAGAGTAAACTTGTTTCTGTACTGATTTGTTGCTTTAGAGTCAGCAATTTTATTTTGTTGCATCTGTATTTCTCCAAACTCAGTAATTCAACAAAACAACCTATGTTAAGGTGCTAAATTGTCTCTACTAGGAGAATTTCTTATGTTCTTCTCTATTTATTTGCATGGTTATTGTCATAATCCACTAATAAGTAGCTCAACATGCTACTTCCTCAAGAGTCCCATTGCCTTTCCTTGTAAACAAAAGGCAAATCCAAGTCTTTTGCTCTAATATATTCTAAATGTGTTTCTCAGGTAATTTGTACAAAGTATCTTGAGAAATAAATATACATAATAAAATAGAGCCTAAAAAGCCTCCAGACTGCCCTCTAAAACTGTGACACCTGAACTGCTTCAGTGCACATGAACAAAAGCATGCAGAAGCAAACTCATTTTAGGCAGAAAGGACAGAACCTACCACTTTTGCTGCTGCCCTGTCCAGAGAGCCTTTTCATGTCTCTAGGACATGGACTTCAGCATGCTTGAACCTAGCTTTAAAGCTAAACCCTTCAAGTTTTCCCACTGGTTTGATCTAGGGGACAGTTATTGCATCAGGCAGGGTGAGCATATTTCCCTCTTGACCCTTGTGATTTTACCCTTCTATCGACCAAGCACAGGTGGTCCAGGTGATGTATAAGTCAAATTTGAACAATCCTTAATAACATACCCACCTGTGAAAACAAATTTGCTGATTTTTTCATTTTAGCCTGGAGGACTTGCAGACAAATTTAAGCACCTCTTCATTAGAGGAGTGGAGAAGGGATCCCAAAGTAAAGAAGAAAGAAAAATTAATTTGCATGCATTTTGCTTTCTTTTCCAGGTACCTCCATCATCTACCCTTCTTGATGTGAAACACAAATTTCACAAAGCATGTAAGTACTCTGGTTACCAGGCTGGAGACATGGTTAGAGGTCTTTCAGTCAGAGAAATTGTCAAATTTATTTTTCATGAATCTCACACAAAAGCTGAGACTGGCCTGACAGCTCCAGCGCTCAATAAGAATAGTGTTTGAACTAAGGTTCTATTGTAGCTGTTGCAGATGGCAGTCTGGAAGGAGAGAACTGCATAATTTATCACTGCCAGCACATGAGGGGCAGTAGTTTTTATCTTGTTTTTAACATTACACTGTGTCATTTCAAGACCAGTACTGCATTTCTTCTTCCAGTGTTATACTGGATAAACTTCAATCAACAATAGACTGCTTCAAGCTGGCCATAAAGTGACCACGTGGACCAGAAAGCTGCTGTAGTGGGGAACTTGAGCTCAGAGTGATTAAATAACATCTGGGATTCAGGTTAGATATAGGAAGAAATTCTTTATGGAAAGGGTGGCAAAGCACTGGCACAGGCTGCCCTGAGATGCTATGGATGTCCTGTCCCTGGTTCAAGGCCAGGTTGGATGAGGCACTGAGCAACCTGATCTAGTGGGTGGCATCTTAGATAATGAGCTTTCATTATTTTTATAAAAAAAAGGGTGTGTTCAACTAAAGGCTAGATGCCTTTTACAGGAAAAAAAAAAAAAAAGGTTTTCAGCCAGTAATATGCTTGAGTTCAGAGTAGGGTAAGTAGAAAAAGCATTATGCTTCTCCTGTGTCCTTATAATTTTATAAAACACTAAAGCTTAAGGCATCTGTGGTTGCACACGGGTTCAGTTGATGAAGCGAAAGGCTGTTAACCTGACTGCTCTAAAGTTACTTATTTTCCCTCCTTGTAAGGGCTTGTAAAATACAAAATGGCAAAAGTTCAAAAGCCACACTGCTGAATATGAAAAGATTGAGTGCAGAAGTTTTAATATTTCAGTAAGGGTATGTCCTCCCATCAGTTTGTCAAATGCAGTGCACTTCTGCCTAGAATCTCTTAAATCAATTGCAACTGCATTTATATTGATGCAGTTTAAATCAGTTGGAGAACACTGGCACAGAGGTTTATGCCAATGTAACTGTAATGAGGTTTTTAATGAGTTTGGGCTAGAATGACGTGAGATTGTGTATAAGCCATTTTAATGGCACCTGTTTTGATATTAAGAGGCATCTTCCTTCTCAAGTACCTCCAGTGATGGAAGTGGAGCTGAGTATAAAGTAAGACAGTAAGCATACAACAAAGCACAGTACACATCATGAACCAAACCTCTGTCAGTGCAGTGTGTTACAGCACATAGAAGGGCTGGCAAGTGCCTTCAATGATTTTTAAATTCTTATTTTTTTATGTCAATTCATCTCATTCCCATGAGTACACCATATCACTGTCCTGTGTCCTTTCTTCACAGTTCAGCTTGTTGCTTTGATCTCTCTTTTCCAGTTCAGCCTGGATGTTGTTGTCTCATGAGGTTCCCCCTCCTCCTTTCCCAGTTGCAAAGATCAAATCTTCACTTTTTTCTCTTTGTATAGTTAGTGGGATGACAGCTAATAGAATACAGTTCTCTTAGGCAAGGGCTGAGAAGGGGCTGAAGCTGATCTGTGGATGCCTTTGGTTAGCATGCTATTTTGTACTAGCTCATGCATTCATTTCTGTCATTTTGTGTGTGCCAGACTCACATGTTCCCCTATAATCTCTCATTAAAACACACTCCTACGCACACCCCCTTACAGTCTCCCTGTCTTCATACATTCTCCTTTGATCACCCATGCAATTAAGCTTTCCCCTCAGCTGGTATCTTGTCAGCTCTTCAATGAGAGGATCCCCTGTGCAGCAATTTCACAAGTATCATCTCTGTCACTGATCAGGTTTTGCTGCCTGATTCAAGAAAGGAGGAAAGAGATTGAATTATGAATCGCAGCACAGGCTGTTAGTCATTAAAATAAAAGAAATGAGATGCAAATGACACGTGCCATCTTACTGATAAATAAGTTAGTCAAATATTAGTTTGGATGTGTGTTTATACAAAAGGCAGAATATGGATTTAGAAGTCCAGGAGCAAATACTGAAATACTCCTCAGCCCTCACTTCATCAAAACTGTCTCAACTGAAACAGCCCCAGAAAGGCCTAACCTTGTGCTTTTTGTGGCATTGAGTCCAGGGGATCAATCCCAGTTTTATCACTGGAGATTCAGGGATTTTGGTGGAGAATAACCATTTAAGACAAAGTGATATTTTCATGGGAATTCAAAGGCTTTGTCTGGACTGAAGCTGTTTTAAATCATCCCCTGGCTGCTGTAGCCACTGCCCATGGGAGGGATGGGCAGCACCAACTGGGGTCAGCCCAGAACAGCAGATTTCCTGCTGCAGCCCCCTCCAGCCATCAGCTCTACAGGGGCTTTCTGTAACAGATGTTAGAGCCAGGCTGTCATGCTTAATAGCACAGCACACTTGCCCACCATGGATCTATCTAATCCTTTTTAAACCTACTTACAGTTTTGACCTCAGCAAAATCCTCTGGAAAGGAGTTCCACAATATAAGCATGTTGTGGACAAATGTCTACACTTCTAGAGCTTGATATTTTCTGTCTGAAATTGACTGGCAGCTGAGTGTCAGGGTATCATTGGCCATCATGCTGAGTTTTCTGAGGCACAGGCAAAGAAGCCTCAATCAAAATGGTTCCATGTATTAGGAGACTTAGCTAGAATTTTCCTCATTCCTTTGGCTAGCTGGCAGAGATGGAACCCAGCCGAAAACTGAGTGTATAAGAAAGAAGTCTCTTGACCCATTTTCTCCTGTTGCTTATAATGAGTTAGCTACCTGGCATTTTCTTTATCTATACAGATTATGTTTTCAATGCAGAAAGAAATATCTTGTAGGCTAAACTTCTCAAGCTCTTGTCCTTGGCAATAACTTTTCACCTTTAATTTATTTTTATCTTTGCAAAATGTATTGGACTGCTGGGGGAGGAAATCTTACAGATAGAAAATGAAAAACTGTAATAATAATGCTAATTCAAGTATCACATAACTAAAATAAAATACCTCTAGAACAGGTAATATAGTGGAGTCAGTGATCATTAAATATTTTCAAGGTTACTGCATGAAAGTTGCCGAAAAAGCTCTTGAAAGAAAGGGAAGAATTTAAAGGAAAGGGGGAAATAATATCTCAGCAGCACTGTAGCAAACTGATAGAAGCAATCTCCTGCTCAAGGGAAATAGCACAACTGAAGCTACATTTTGAAGCCAGAAGGGTGAGCATAGAGAGGCCAGAAATTACCCTCTAGGCAGAAGGAGCAGGCAGGGAAGGGAGGAAGCCTGGTGATGGGGGGGAGGAAAAAGGGAAGTCCAGGAGATAACTGTGAATATCATGTCAAGGGTATCCTGGTCCACAGGGGGAAATAAAGTGCTCAAGGAATAAGGAACATCTAAGCTAACAGAAGTTATGTAGGGCATTTAAAATAAGCAATATCAATGAAAGCAAATCATTAAGACGGAATTGTCAGTAGATGGCACTCAAGAATAAACAGCATAATTTCTGAACAATATGAAACTTTAGAAATCCTGATATACCATCTTATAACTGCTCCTTACAGCTATTTCTACAGTGATCCTGGGAGCCATGTTCCCTGGAATGCTGCTGAAATATTTTCTGTTGCTTTTCTCTAGAGAGGGGACAAGGAAAAAGACAGTGCAATTCCTTCTTCACGATGGGACCAATCTCTTTCAGCCTCCTCTTTACAGTAGGGCAGTGTGTTAGGAGTCATCTGCCAGGTTTTACCCACTGCTCTCATCCTGCATGTGTCCCAGAAGCCACAGGAGAACCGGCAGCCCCTGCAAACTGCCTGGTCAGAGCACACCCCGTGTGACTGCCTGCACAAAGGCAGATCAGGGACTTCCGTGCAGGCCCTTCCACCACACCATTTCACCAAGCCTGTCAAACACTTCCACTGGCTTCCAGCTGCTTGAATAAGAGGTTTATTGCCTAATGCAAGGAGATGAATTCTCAGAAGGCAAACATAAGCAGAAGTACCACATCACACAATTCTTTTCCCTGTGCATATTATCCCTCCTTCCCTTTTCAAAATGACCTGTTACTGCCTTCAGCTCACTTCTAGCCCCAGTTGCTTATCAGTAGTGCTCAGCTCAGCCAGTGCTCAGCAGCTGCAGAGAGCAGTATTTTAAAACCAACAGGTCCTTGTTCAACCAGAACCCTGAAGCAGATCTTCAAAACACAGAACAGCAGAAGTTGAGCTGACAGGGTGAAGAGCAAGGAGGAGAATCTCTCATTGCTTACAAATCACAAGGCAGGCTTTGTGAACACAGCTCAAGGCACAAGAAGTACTAAAATTAGTTCTTTAGTGGAGGGAGTCCTCTTTCTTCCCTCCTTTCTAAAAAGGCTGCTAAGGGTTTTCAAGTCCTGAATGTGTGACTTTTCTGGTTTTAATGATACCTGAGATCTAGTAGCAGGATTTCAATAGCAAGGACATCAGGAATAACTGGTTTTTGCCAGGCCTGTGCTGACACACAAGAGCAGGATGCAGAGCTGTTGCTGGAAAGGATGACTGTACTGCATCACGTAATTCCCTTCTGGAGGCTGGCTGCGATGTTAAACTGCAAGGCTCAGAGAGGTGAGGAAGGATGCTGTGGGGATTAGTCATTAAGAGCAGTACCAGGGAGAGCGGTGACTGCTAAGCCAGTCCTTGCCTACCGGCTCTGTATAATCAGGACTGTCTGATAACACAGTCTTGCTGAGAACCTGCAGTTCCTCTGATTTCTCCACACTGTCTATTACAGCTGGATTCTCAGGCTGCAGAAAGTTAATGAAATCTGTCAATTTTGATGCCTGGAGAGACTCATGTGCCTGATGAATACACCTGCTGGGGACTCAGAGAAGCTGAATTATGCTATTTATGGCTCAGCAAAGTTGACTTCATAGTCTTGGCCTGTCAATCAGCCATGTGTCTCACAAACCAAAGAGACCCAAATAAGTCATATCTAGGACACAGAGCCTTCCAGAGGGATCTTTCCTCTGTCCTATATTAGGAGATCAGACTTTGAGAAAGCCAAAATGTTTGAAAAGAGGGCTATGATCTGATCCCACCATGAGGTGCCTTGAGCTGGACGCACTCCCGGACAGAAAGGCAGCTACAAAGTCTATAGCTTTTATCAGATCTCAAACTCCTTCCTCCCTGATTGTATCCTAAGTAGTTCACACTAGCCCAGAATCCATATATGAAGGAGTTTCCCAAATGACAGACAATATCCTGCTGTGCAGGCGTCTGATTGCAGAGCTCAGAGGCCCAGCATTACATCCCCAGTATGGATTCTCAGAGCATATTGGGTTGGCAGTCACATCCAGCTATTGTTTTTGATAAATTCTCTCCTCTCTGCATTCATAACAACTCAATTGGAAATCACACAATGAAGGCAAATCACTGGGGATGGGCAGTTATTACAAATGGGCACTAAGAAGTATGGTGATTTCATCAGTGTAAATTGCTCATTCATCTGTGTTGACTTTGTAAATGAAAATTACTAGATTAGGAGGAAACATGGTATTTATTCCATACTATATTTATAATTTCTTTTTCTTTTGTCTTAGTCACACAGCAGAGATCAATAGGATGTTAGTTCCTGATGAATTTCAGTATCCTTCAAATGACACAATTCTAAGATCTTTTTACTTCTCTATGCCTGTCAATACAACTCAGTTTATTAGAAACTCCTTCATTTTGTTTTTACTGCCACAGTAAGGCTTCAATCTTCTGAAATTCTTTACTTTTTGCTTCCCAGCTCTAAGCACAAAGTAAGCAACAGCTCCTGCCACAAAACTCAAACCAGTTGCTTACCCTCTCCCTTCTCAGCTCACAATCAGAGATCTCATCCATGAGTAAATTGCTTCCTGCCTGTGCAGCACGTGCCTGTCAGAACAAGGACCAGAATTCTTGCCTCAGGATGGGGTTTTGGTCACAAGACCAGCCCCTCCAGTAACTTAATTTCTACCCTGTGCAGGGAGAAGCATCAGGAGGATGACCTCCTCTCAGCTTATTTGTGACATATCTGTGCAAATCTCTCCATACAAAATGCAGGAGTCTGTCTGCTGGTACAGATTCATGTGACCTGAATTTGTGGCTTGGCTGTCAAAATAATTGAAGTCCCCCTGTGAAAGCTGGGAATTTTTTTCACTCCTTTGTAACAGCCAGTCAGGAAATGAGAATGGCATCATTGACCTAACACTGTTAAAAGAAAGGAAAAGCCAAACTGAGTTAACCTCATGATTTTAATCTTCAAAGTGAATGAAGATTTACCTTATACTCAGGCACCACACACCCCACACCTTATTCTGTATTGGAATTAGAGAAAAATGATTTGGGCCATGTTCCAAAAGGGACAGACAATGCACGGAGCCCATCGCATAAGCCCTCCAGAAGGTTCTATGCACTTCACAGACACTATTGTTCCTCCTGAGCTGGGGTCATGAGCCTCCCATTCAAGCCTGACTCATGCCTCTTGATGCTGCTAAGGCCCAGATATTGCATTTGGAATTGCTAGCTGGGGTGCTGAGATAACAACAGTGAGAGTGAGCACCGCACCAGACATCTGCAGTTCATTTCTCTGCTGAGCACTTGAATCTTGTTATAAGTTGTGGAGAAAGAGACACTAAAGCAGTCTGAAAAGCATCTGAGCAGGTATCCATGATGTTCTGCTTTCTGAAATACGCACATAGTTGCAACAATATTTCATTATTAAATTAGGAAACTGTGGTGGAGGTTTGGCTCACCAAGCTGATTTAGAAGCGGGGCACAGAGAACTGGAAACGAGACTTTCAGAGACAGATGTTTAAAGCATTTTGGTCTTCAAAAGATAATCATAAAAGCCAGAAGGCCCCCTGGGATTTCTGAAGTCTCCTGATTAACACTGAAATGAATGTGATCTTTTAGACTTAGGTCTTTAAGACTTGACCAATGGGAGTCATGTTATTGACAGGGGTTGGTTGTCTGCACTTTCTCCCTTTTGAGCTTCATTTTCTCATCTATAAAATAAGAATAATTAACCTGCCTTTCATCCACCTTGATGTCTTTTGTCTCTTTTGGCTGTGATCCTGTAAGAAACATTTGGGACAAAGAATGGCTTAAATATATGTTTAATGACCTATTGAACCAGAGGGAATAAGGTGTCTAAAACACAAAAAACAGACTATCCATTAAATCCTTATAGAAGTAAGATGACCTTCAGAAAACCAGCAATATTTAAATCAGCAATGGAAAAAGTGAAGATCAGCTCAAAAAGTTTAATGAAAATTCACATTATTTCTCTTTTTTTGACAGCTGCTGCATCTGATGTTATTGCATTTCATTAGCAGGATTACAGATGAGTAACATAATAAAAGAAAAGGCAGCAAATCTATTGAGATGTAGCTTGAAGCAGAACTGTCCCCCTCTGCTCTCTGGGATATTGTTCCCAGCTGAGATTTCCAGGGCTCCAACAATGCATCACAAATGACATCCTAAGTAAACAATTGGAGAACAAATGTGAGATGCTATTTAAATGCCTCATTAAGAAAAGGAAATTTCATAGCTAGATTCTTTGCTTTTCTTGACTTTTCAGTAGATTTAATTGAAAGATCTAGATGAAAAACATCAAAATTTGTTTACCAGAATTGCCTGTTATTATTTACAATGTGTCTTATTGCCTATGGCGCAACTGAGAAAATTACAGTAGGAGCCCCTATAGAAGTAATCCCGGCCCTAGAAATATCCAGTCTTGAGGAATTAAAGTCTACTCAACTGTTAACAGAAGATGCCTAAGTAGTTTTCGGTTAAAAACTGCTCCTACAACAATTTATACTCAGATATTAATGTTTTTTGTCTGAAGAACAGACTCATTTCCAGTGTTAACCTGGTGTCCACCAGCAGACTCGTGGGCTTAATGTTCATTCAAGAAACTCAGAATGCTAAAAGCCTCAGTGGGCCTTCATTAGTGTGAAAAGAATCTCATATCCATTAACGAGACAGATGTCTGTTGATTAAGGCAGGGTCAAGGTCACCTGAGACTGTAAATGTGCTCTGCATCTACATCAGGTGCAGGAGTCTCTGCACTTTTGAACACCTAAGCTGGCACATGGCTTTACTGAAATGTCCAACAGCTTCTCTTACAAAGAGCTACTTGGAATGGATGTGTATGAAATTCTTGTGAAAGACAGCTAACAGGTGCTGGATAGCTGGAGAGGAAATGAATCTCCCTTGCCAGAGTGAGAGGAACCTACCTCCTTGAAAACCTGTGAGAACAAGAGTAATAAATGCAAGTCCTATGGTGTCATCTCTGCTAGACAGTCTAGAGAAGAAGCAGCAGCTTCAGCTTCTAAGTTCAGACTTTCCCCCAGGTCTTCTCTTCCTCATGGATTCCCTGGATGCGCTTTTGTAGCCCCTCCCTTCTGTGGGGCCAAGAGCTGCTCAAGTAGCAAGATGCACAAGATGCAACAAGTAGCTGCAATTCCAGGGGTAGGGTCAGGTGAGCACAAGAGCAAGGGGGGCTGTTCAGAACTTCATGTGAAGGATCTCACCCTGTGAGAGTGGTTTGTTTTGCATTTCTTTAGACGCAAGCCCTCTCTCATATTTGTAGCCTATTTCTGTCTTTATTTTCTTATTTGTGCGTGGTGGGAAAGAAACCCTAAGAGCAACCAAAATAAGAAAGCTTTCAAACAAAATTTGGTATTTGCAACTGTTTCAAGTTAATGAAAGCAGTGCATCAAAGACAAGAAGGTGAACAAATGACTCACAGTAAAAATAATGTAGCAGAGTTCTTCTTCTTTCTAAATTGTCCCCAAGTTGCAATGATATTGAATATATTTGCTGTTGAAAATTACTCACCACTGAAACAAATGATGTGTGAGTTATACTGGAACAACGTATGTTGCTCTGGTTTAAATACATACTAGTGGAAGGCAACTTTTTTTATGTTCTGCCATTAGACTGCAAGTTCAGAGTCCATAAATAGTCTGGATGAGCTGTTTTTATCATGTTTACAGAGAGGAAGCAGTAGAGGTGTTCAAAGGCCATGAAGGGTTTGCCATATATATTGGGATGAAACATCACCCCTAAGATACAAGAATGAAAACTCACCAAGCAGTACCAGCAAATCAAGTCCCTTATGGGCTGTGCCTGTAAAGCTGCGGAAAAGCACTTTGCTGATCAACTTTTAGGCTGGAAAAGGTCTCTGAGATCATTGCATCCAACCTTTGACCAATAACCACCTTGTCAACTAGACCACAACACTGAGTGCCACGTTCTGCTGTTTCTTGAACACTTCCAGGGATGGTGAATCCATCACCTTACTGGGCAGTCCATTCCAATGTTTAGAACACTTTCCATGAAGAAATTCCTCCTGATGTCCAGCCTGAACCTCCCCTGGCTCAGTCTGAAGATATGTCTTCTCGTCCTGTCACTGGTTGCCGGGGAGAAGAGCCTGGCCCCCACCTTCCCACCACCTCTTTCAGGAAGTTGTAGAGAGGGATAAGGTCCCCTCAAGCCTCACAGCAGTGCTTCTGAGGCACAAAAGCCTTTCCACAATCTAAGTAAAGTAGTGGGATGGGAGAATTAAACCAGCCCTAATAAACTTCTCCCAGGAAGGACACAGGAACATGACAGCCTCTGGCTCCCATACTAGTGTCTCATCTGCTGCCAGGGCAGATCTCTGCTGCCTTTTTCTCACTGCTCCTGGAGAAATGACAGTTTAGCCCTATTCTTCGTGGGGATTAATTTTCAGTCTGGTGAATTTACCAATGGATTTTGAGAAGTTGATTTGTTCTAAGGACAAAATTGTGTCAATTCAAATGTGCTCAGTTAATTGTTGATGGCACTGCTGTAGCTATTAGATGCAAAACCCACATTGCTTTGAGGGTCAGTGAGGAAAAGCATCCTGATTATCTTAGTGGCTGGAGAGACCAATATCCCCTGGATAGTCAATATTGAAAGAAAATTATACTTAATTAGCATAGTTTATTAGCTAATTGACTGTGGAACGCTTTTAAAGAAACAGCTAGAGCCTGGGGTAGGATTCTGCCCAGTACATCAGCGGGACAGGCACAAATGAGCTTTTGAGGCATCTTTCATGTATCAGCTGTGATTGCTGGACCACTGTGTACTTTCTGATGCTGGAACATAAAACCAGCAGGCCCCCAATCCTGCTATAACATTTGTTGGCACTGGAGCACATTCAGAGAGCATGCAAACAGCACTGGGTTGAAACATTGACCTCACCAGTTCTCTGCTCTCTGTCCTTCTTGCAGCTCTGTGGTGAGCTGCTACCTAAATGTACTCAGCAGCCGTGCTGATTGCAGCAGCAGCCACACCAGAGTTTTCTGAAGTGAGGGAGCGGTGACCTGTGTTATCAGTGTCCTGAAGCACAGCATATCTATGACAGTGCAAGGCACAGCACAGTTTGTTCCCTCAGAACCTGGCACGGGATAAGCATGAACAAAGGTTTTAAAAGGAACAACGTTTTAAAACAGGCCTTAATATCTTACAGCCTGTGTTTCCTGAGACCACGAGGGTGGAAAGATAAATGCCGTGTTAAATGCTCTGCTTTGCTGCCAGTGAAAACCTTGCCTGGGCTGGCAACTCCACACCAGCACAGATAGCTGAGCATTTATGGGTTGAGAGAGACAGCAAGTGATTCCATAAACCACCAAACATTGAGCTGCGTTTTCAGAAATCCCATGCCAAATTATGGACAAGAAGATAAAGAAGGAAGGGTATTTTTCACCTCTGAAATATATATTTAGTTTGGCAAATATATGTTCCTTAATATGCAGTTTCTCAGGTTTGTGTTGCCCTTCGTGTGAAGGCTTCACTGTTAGAGCTTATACTGAGGAAGAGAATCCTGCTCAAGTTCTCACATTCCCTGGTACCTGAACAATTATCTTTGCCACCCTTTCCAGACTTGTGGAGATGGGAGAATCAAAGGCAAAGGTAACTACCAGAATACAGATCCTCACTTGGCATAAATTACTCATCTCTCTTGTAATTTGGGCTGGCATTTCAGAGCCAGAACACGACTGTCTGCGAACATGAAGCAAACCCAGAGCTGTTACAGTGCACGGGTGACAGACACAGCCTTCCCTGGGGGTCCCTGGTCCAAAGACTGCCCAAACCCATTCGGCAAAACCCAGCTGCACTGACCACCCCCTGCCACCCTGCAGTGTGTGACTGTGTCACAGGGGCAGTGCTTTGCAGTGACACTACCCCGTGGGGGGCACGCTGCTGTCCTGGCCAGCCCTGCGCAGCACCACGAGCTCAGCACCTCGTCATCTCCCTGCACTGGGATGAAGGGCAGTCTCCTATGGGAAAGTTCCCTCCAGCTCCAGGTTTGTCAGAGTACCTATTTTCTTGTTTCTCTGTATTCTGGTCTGTGGCCATTATTAATGAAATAAAAGGTAAGCCTCATTCCCTCTCCCTTCCTTTGCCCACGCACATTAATTTAAATGCAAATTCACTCAGAAAGATCAAAATTAATTATGCTTTCTGCAGCAGGCTACATGGAAAATGGAAATGCAAAGGGCTGGCTTTTCCCTTTTCTCCTTTATTTTTTGGAAGTGCGAAGAAAAAACAATGCAGAAAATATGAACACATGCATCTAAATGTTGCACGTATGGTTGTTTTTTTTCCTGATGCTTTTTGCTTATCTGAAATTCCATTGTTGCTTTCAGTTGCAGACTGTTTCATATTGAAATGTTAATCTGTTAGTGACACAAATTGACATCCAAATGACAAATAATATTCTGTTTACCACTAATAAGAATCAATTTCCATTAAGAAAAACTATGCTGACTCTTAAGAAATTTGTCCATTATTGCCTGATCAGAATATAGCTGAAGTATTTAATACTTTTTTTCACTGGGGGAAAAAAAAAAAGGCATGGGGGGAATGTTCTGTTCCTCAACAAGTTCAGGCATTTATGTAAGTTTTTTTTAAATGTAAATGCAGTCAAGTAAATTTGTGACTCAAGGTGCAGTGCAGAGTCCCACAGGCTGGAGCTTCACATCTGGGCACAGTCACAGCCACTGAACTGCACCCAGGAACCAACATATGGACAGGACTATCCTTTTTTTGCCAGATCTTGGGCAGGAAAGGCAAAATTCTGACAATTTTTTAAAGGAGAATGAGTGCAGGAATTATGTGCATTGTGCTATAGAGACTTTAGGTATGGTCTGAGAAACCTTCTGGACCAGTCTCTGCCAGGCTTCAGTGGAGCTGCCAGGGTGACTGTTATGTGACTTTATGTAGGAAAAATGGGTGGTCACAGATTTTAAACAGTTAAGGCCAATGGGAATAATCAAATGAACAGGTAAACCAGAAGCATTTATCCAGATATCCCTCAGGCTGGGGTTCACTTGCTAAGTAGTCTGTGGGAAGTGCATGCTCTGGGCCAGACCCTATCCTTAGCACTGCTGGTCTTAGCCAGTGTGTCTGGAGACCTCAGTTCAGTCAGCTCACTGCCTGCTCTCCCTTGGCCAGCAGTGTGGTTGTAGCCTGATGAATTCACATATTGCAAAAACCAAAAGAAAGAAATGGATGCTTATGACCAAATAGCTAATTTTTCAAATTCCACATGCCATTAAGAAAGTGCTTTTTTTGTGTCCCCATGGCAACTAGAGTTCAAGGTGCCTTTGTAAAACACATGGCCAAAGATCTTCCCTGGAAAGCTTACAAATGAAAAAAATCAGAGAAAATATGCAGAGAAAAAAGCTGACAAAGAAAAGGGAGCTCCCCGGCTATGGAGCCATTAGAAACAACATTCATTTCAGTACTCTGCTGAGATTTTACTGAACAGGGCACACTGGATCTGCCCTTTCCACTAACTTCCCATAAAAACATGGATCTAACTTAAGATCTGCTCCTGCTCTTTAAATATTCTGATACATTCCCTCAAAGGTCTTTCTGCCAGGAAAACACAGCCTAGCTGAATAATCCCAGATGCAGAAAGTGCCCTCCCAAAGTCAGCCCTGTGCCCCAAAGGCTTAGCAAGAGGAGGAAGCAGCACACAATTGGTAGCCTGACCCTTGTGAGCGCTGCTGGGCTCAGGAGCTCAGTCTGGTGTCAGCTGAGTGTCACCTGGAGGGGCCTGGCCAGAGCTGGTCAATAGCCCTGGAAAATAGACCCAGGTGACTGTGCTGGAACTTAGTGTGTCAAAGCAGCAAAATATCTCTTGGCTTGCTGCCAAAGAGGGCCTTTTGAGAGGGGCCATGTGAAGAGATGCTGTGGCCCTGCTTGCCCCAGGCTTGCTGCTGAGAGCTGCAATTCTTCAAGTGGGCCGGTGGTTCAGATTGCAGCTCTCAGTGGCTGCCATTTATTACAGTGGAGGCAAGCACAGTAAGTAATCACTTCAGATACTTTCTCTCTTGATCTTGCGGCCGAGCTTAGTTTTACTGTGGTTTCTTTGGTGTGCTTTGCTTTCTGCCATCATGCTCAGGAATCACTCAAGTGCAATGTTAGCACAATAAATCACACAGCCTTTTTTTTTCCAAATAAAAGCAGAAAGTAATAGCTTCAAGTCATTTCAGCATCCTGCTTTTCCTGCTGTCAGCTCAGTGAAGCAAGTCTACACAAACTTCAGCCCTGCAAAGGCTGTGGTTGCTAGCATGGTGATGTCTCTATCCTTGTTTTCTCAGTAGTGTTCCTGGGAACATTCAGACAGGGCTGCTGCAACCAAGAGAGACAACACCATGGTCACTGTCTAAGGCCACAGACAAAGGACAACTGTATTTGTTCAGTGTTTACTTGTCAAGGAAAGACCTCAGCAAGTTTTAAGATAATCTGTCTGTCTCTATATATTATGCACAAACCCAGCATACCCACACATACTAAAACGTGAATCTTTCCTAGCAAACTCTTCTTATTGCTACATGGGTATCAAAACTGCCATTGGTCAAGGTTGAGGAATGCATTTCAGCCATGCTTAGTTCACATGAGCAAGTGTTGTTACACTTCTCAGCTCATGTGCAACATTTTTGTGATCAGATAAGGGAGGTTGATGCCGCACAGTTCCTTGGAATTTCCACTATTTCTGCAAACTTAAACAACATGCTGCCGATGATTGATTATAGTAATTTTGTTGTTCATATCACCCTATTCATATCACAGCAGGTATTGCTTGTAATTATTAAGGCTATTTGTTATTAGAGATGCATGGGTGGTGAAATACATTGAGAAGCAAACAATTTAACTGGTAATAAAATTAGCTGATGATGGAAAGTCAATCTGCTAATTATCTCCAAATTGTGTCTGTCAGTTGTGTTTTGCATTTCTTAGACTCCGCTCTCCCCAGTAGAATAGCTTTTGCAGGTCTGCATTCTAAGGAGCACACTGAATTCCCCAGCAAGGGAGGTCTTCATCATGTTACCTTTGTTCTCATACAGGCTCACATAACTTCACAAATACTTTGTGACAAATGGGCATTTGATTGTGCAATTTACTGCAGAGCAGACAGTGCACAATTTTTTTTTTTTTTTGTAGAAGATTCTTTATGAAACTTAATAAAAACTAGGTCGATTCCTTCAATTTCACAACTATTGAAAAGTACTAAGTATTTAGATTATTAGCTGTTAAATTTTCAAAACATCTTGTGATATTTAAGTGGCAGAGCACACATTAAGGTCAGTTTGAGTCGTGGATAGAGTACCTTTGGACAGCGTTAAAGCTGCATAGGGGCTTTTTTGATTGTTCTTGCCTCTTAGGATTGTCTGATTAGCTGATTCATTTACTGGGATTCTAGTATACAGGCAGTGAAAAAAACAAACCATGTGGGCATCAGGAACTTGGTTTTCTGTGCATTTTTGCACAGTGGTATTGGCAGCTGGACATGGCAGTGAGGCTGTTATTTTAGCTGGTATATGTATGTTGACAGCACTACATGTCCTTTTTATAGCCAGTATTAATACGTAATTCCATTAGGAAAAATTAAAGCTGGCCATCAGTTTTTATGTGTCCTGTCAGTTTGCTTGTATTTTAATTTCTCTTTTAAATATGGACAGGTATAACAAATAACCCACTCAAAATTAATTTTTTCTCCTCACATTCATTTTTAAAAGAGATTATTAAAAGTAAACACTGAGTTGCTTTCCAAGCAAATACCATCCTGTTTGGAAAAATTATGATGCCTTAAACATCATAGAATTAAAGTATTTTAAGTGGTTTTTTTTTTTAAATAAATGTATGGATTATTTCAACACAAAGTTGGAACAAATTCCTGGTAGAGAAGATGGAATATGATCAAAGACTTAAGACCTGTCATAATTGCTTACACTTCCAGACTAATGGAGGCCTATACACATAGACATAATTTTGCCTGAATCAAAACAGAATAACTCACAGAACTGTACAATAGTTTGGGTTGAAATGGGTAATCAGAGATCATCTAGTCCAGCCCCCCTGGCATGGTCAGGGACATCCTCGGCTAAATCAGGTTGCTCAGTGAAGAAGAATGAAGTTGATGTCACTTAAATTCCAGGAGTTTGTGAACGACTTTTCAGCTGAGGAATGGGCAAAGCTTTCAGGTTCTGACGTGCCTGCAAGTGAGGGGTGACCATATTGGGGTCTAAGGCAAACAGCCTTCCAGAGAAGGATAAGACAGCAGAGTAGAAGTAATCAAATAGAGATGGAAAACTAGGAAGACATTTCAACAGCTGTCCAATGATGCTGCAAAGAGAGGAATCAAAGCTGTTTTACATAAATGATAGAAATGTAATAGATGTGGAGGAACCACAATATTGACTAAACATTAGAGGATGTAATATTGGCTAAATAGGCCTGTGGTTTGAACCATCATGAGCACTCTTATTCTCTGGACAGTCTACAGCTGCTTTTCCAAGTCAAAGCCAGTCTGGGATATAAGTGAGCTGAAATGTTATTTTTACAACTTTGTTCCAAGCGTGAAATACATATCCAAACCAATAAACCTTGCTTAAGGGAGCTGAACAGCTCTGCTAACCACAAGGATTATACAGAGACTGTGACCTGCTGTGGCTGAGCTCTGATGCACTGTCACAATGTCAGAAAGTAAATATTAATATATGCGTGATCTTAGAGGCAACAGAAGTTACAAGCTAAACTTCTGTCACCCATGGTCTTGGATTGCCATTAATCTCTGCAGGAGGCAGCAATGGAAAACGTTAATAAGCAAAAAAGTGGGAATTAAACACTGCTAAAACCTCCCCGAAACAACCTGCAAAAGAGAAACCCTTCAGCTTTAGACTGGAAGCAAGGGGAGCTCTGCCAGGTGTGGGAGTGCAGAGAGGCCCTCAAGTGCTGCCCACAGTTGCAGCTGTGCCTCTGCCTTTAGCGAGTGTACGTGTTTACCCTGTCTGGGAGCAGGACTCTCCACATGCACTCCTGAACTCCTGCTGATGCCAGGTAAAGCTACCCTGTCAGACAGCCCTGGCTCTGGATATCAACCCCTCGTTCTGACAGGTGGTAGCAAGAATTAGTACAAATGGTAATTGGTCCTTCAGTTTGGCTTCTTTTCATTATTCAAAGAAAAGAGAGCTTTCCAGCTATAGGAATGAGAGGAATGTGTGTCTGCCATAGGCAGGCTGGATTGGAATAGCTTCCCACACTGCCAAAGAGGAATTCAGAGCTGTTCTAGTGAGATTTTTGGAGAATCCCTGTGGAAAACACTCATGGGAGGAAGGCAAATAAGTGGTAATATGTGGGGCCAGGGTCCCTTTGACTGTTACCAAGTGGTGAGCAGGATGACTAGGAATGTGTGAGACTTCCTATCTGAAATGAGCCTTATCAAGCTAGGAGAGCAGACTCTTGGTAGAGTCACAATTCTCCCCAGAGAGCAATGCTGGTTTCTGCAGGACCTTGGACAGCTAACACTTGGGAGCAGCCTTGCTAAAATCTGGAAGCTTTGGTGATCTCATGCAAACCAACATAGAAAAGTGTTTGGACTTTGTCCTCTGCTCCATTTAGCATTTCCACCTGACATTAGCTAGTGGCCCCCCACCAACATTAAGAGCAGGGAAGGAACAGCTAATTCCAGATCCTTCCAGAAGAATACACGCAGCTTTCCAAGCACGGCCTGGAAACCAGAGACACACTGATGTAATAACAAGGTCACAGCAGATGAGCAGCAGCAAAGTCACACTTCCATCTGTCCAAATCTTTGAGTATGTTTGAACATAATGGTGTACTGAGGCTAAAGGACTGAAAATGTGGGATGATGTGCTTAAATGCACAACCTCTGTTTGCCCTTGTGAAGATTATGAGCCATACCTAAAGGAGCACTGCCACAGGATCAGGTAAATTGACTTTTATTGAAACATACTGTAATATGAAGGGGGGAGCTGGGGGGAAGATTCCAATTTAACAAAAATACATTGCATTTCAGGCTCCCAAATAACTATTGATATCTGCTGTCCTGGAGCAAATCATATCTTCTCTGACAAGTCAGACAGCTGCTCCTTCTCTATCTTCCCTTTGTTATCTTTAATAGCCATGGATTGTTGTGGTAGCTTGAAAAGATGTTTGCAACTTACTTGATGGATGTCTCACCTCCTGCTATTAGCCCTGGTTCATGGGTTCATCTAATGCCTGTTCTTGCCTACAAAAGTCAGACCAAGTGCTTTTGAAATGAGAGTGCGCTGAGTGTCATTGCACAGTGACACCATGTACAGCTTCCTTCCCCTCCAGCTGGCAGCGAGAACAAACTCTCCTCATCACCCTGAAGCAAGTTAGGTAGAAACAATCTCCAGAGCTCATCTCCACGTTCCTGCTCAGAACAGTGCCAGCTTTAAAGTCCTATAAGACAGTTCAAGGTCATCTCCAGACGAGGCCTGACTATCTCCAGGGAAGGAGATCCCACAGCTTCTTGGGGCAAATGTTACCATTTTTGATCACAGTCACTGGGAACAATTTTTTCCATTTAAAGGTATGGGGATATTTGTACCTTAAACACAGGATCACAAAGAGTTGAAAGATACGTCTAAAAAAAATCTGACCAATTTCATGTAGGCTTTGAATTGAAAACACAAAGCCAATTTCCTTCAGGCTATCAGCTGTCCTCAGGTGTGTCAAAGGAAATAAAGACAAACGTGGTAGAAATGGCTGGGGGTGGTGTTACTGCAGCTGGTTCCTCACTTTTCTTGACAATCTTTGCTTCCCCCAAATGCCAGTCAACACCATGGGCTATGGAAGTTCTCACCACATTGCTTCAGGTCAGCCCAGAAATGTGCTAGGTCAGCCCTAAAAACCTTCAATAGCAAGCCAGAGTGTGTATGGGTTAAGCAAAGTTACTTGTCCTTGTGACGCAAAGGAGGAGTGTGTGTATTGTCCATTCAGCAGCATATCTATAGAAGCACAGCCTTCTGCACAGAGGAACTGAAGAGCTGGCCAGGTTAACAACTTGAACAGCCACAATCCCCTCTGCAGTGTGCCGGTGGCAATTACCTGCTCACTCCGACACCAAGGGAAACAAAAGCAGCTGGAGACCTGTACCTGATTGCCCAACCTGACAGGTCTCTGCTCAAAGTCACCAAAGGGAATCCAAAACAGCAGCCAACTGCTATTGTGCATTTTGGAATGACCTTTAAACTAGAGCATTTAAAAATCTACTAGGAAACATCCTCAAGTTGAGGGTATCAAGGAAGTCATAAGTGACCCAGTATTTGCTACTCATGTGCTTCTACTTTCTGTGTCTCTGTTTCCCTGATCAATTTGTGGTTGAGAATTAATACAAGCTGCACATCCCTAGTCAGGTTTTACATTCCTAAATGGGAAACACCAAGTTCTGGACCAGACTTCAGCACAGGCATATTTTTAGGAGGATCAAGACTGATACATTTAGTGTGGAGTTTTGGCAAATACAGTAATAAACAGTATCTTCTTTATAAGTCCCAGTGCTGCACACACAAGCTGTGCTGATGGAGCGTTTGCAATTGAGATTGGCCTCTCCAGCACTCAAATGGGAGAAAGAATTTATGCTCTAATGTGTGTATTGTGTGCTCCTTCCAGCTCTCTTGTATTCTCCTTGTATAGATAAGACCGAAAAAGAGGTGTTTTTTATTCCATCTCACTTTTGTAGCTATCAGCAAAAAACCGACCCCCTAACCTAACAGAAATTTAGTTTTTCTATCATGAAATTAACAACCACGCTTTATGATTGGAACAGGTCCTCAGTGGTACCCATCCCGTGTTGGCCTGCAACTAGAACGCAGTAAGTATTTATATGGCTGAATACAGCCACCTAATGTATTACTAATCCTCTGGCAGATTCTCCTCCTCACAGTATTGCTCTCTCTATACGTGTTATTGGGTGAACTGTTAGTACATTTTCATTAACTGGTATCAATTATTAACTTATTAGTTTTCTCATTAATGAAGAAACCTAATGGTTTTCATAACCACTGAGCGAAATGTTCCAGAATACAATGCATGATCACATAAGGAAGACAAGGCACTTTTAAGCTCATTCACTCCCTTTCTTCCCTCACTGCATTACTCTTTTTAATATTTGCTCTCTGCCTCACCAGAAGATGCAACTGGCTGCCAGAGGCAGGCTCTGTGTCAGTCCACAAGATCTTGGTGGAAGATAAAGTGGAAGACAAAGCTGCCAGAGGCTGTTTGGTCTGTGGATGTGTAGAATTGCAAAGCCATAGAAAATGAGGACTCAGGACCTGATGGAATTTAGCATCCTGACTGATGTAAACAGTCAACAAACGTACATTGAAAGGGAGACCATATATAAAGAAAAAGAACAAAGAGGTGTTGCAGCCATGGCAACATCCTGTGCCAGTGGCTGTTGGATTTTTCCAATATCCAGCTCATAGCCTATATATATAAAAAAAGAAAACCAAATATTGCTATTTCATGTGTCTGCCTGCACACTCTAGATCCATTAGGATTGGAAGCAGATGCCTCAGAATACTTCAAACAGTAATGTAATGCTCAGATACACCTGGTCTGCCTAGGTCAGACAGCTAGCAAAGAAGTCTTGGATCGTGAGCCTTTGCCCAAGAAGTTGCATTCATCATCAGGAGTTGCCTGCTGTAAAACAGCCTGAGAATGCAAATGCTTCAGCAAAATAGGCCAGTGAGGGAAATGTGTAACACAGACTTTGCCATTAGTCTTGCAAGACAGAACAAAAGTGCTCTGTGGAGTTCTCTGTGTGATTGCATGGCCTGTCTCTAATGGGCCAGATTAACAGAGACAGCAGCGTACAACTGCCGCACATTGCTGCCCTGTGTCATGTTAGCCTCATGCTTTTGTTAAAACGGGAAGGGAATAACCCTCATGGAAGAACTCTAAGTTGCTAACCTGGAGAATAAGTACCAAGTCACCAAAACAAATCAGAATCCAAGCTGGGCCTACAGCTGAACCACTAGCAGGGCAGCCTCAGCATTATGCCAAGCCCCCAAGAGCGTACCTGTTGTTCACACCATCTCCTCTTCCATTTTTGTCATTGCAGATGGGCCCTTTTTGAAGGATTCCGTCAGCATCCAAAGCCTTGCTGTCTCCTCCATCATTACACTGTATTTTACAGACCTGGGTCAGCAGGTTGGTTGGACCACAGTAAGTATGTCCTTGTAACAGGCAGCATGATACATCTTAATGGGCAATGTGTTTTGGCATCAAATTGCTTCAACTTCCTCAGCCTGTGCTTCCTTATGTAAAATAGTGTAATTAGTTTATCAGCACTCAAAACAGAATTAAATGGAGAGTGAGCCAAGTTATCAATATGCTAACTCTGACTTCCAATTAAAGATTAGAGGGGGAACATGAAAATATTGCCTGAGGAAAAAAAATCAATTTTAAAAAACAGTTTTAGCTTATCTTGGGCTCATATGCCTGTGCAGAACTGTAGCCAAATACATTAATTTGCTGAAAGACTCCTCAGCTTTGAAAGTGGAAGGATATAAAGAAAAAAATGGATTTCTAGTAATCCTGTTACTAATGCAGGAAAATAATTGGATGGAAATACCTTACTCTTTGTTCAAGTAAAGAACAATTCTGAGAGAGGATTCTTCTGCCAAGGATTCCAGGCAGAAGATGTCCAGCCAGGCTCAAGAGTAAAAACTTTTGAATCTCCTTGTAAAACAAAAGCATTTTTCATAACAATACCTGTCTTATGCTGTAGGTAGACCTGGTTTGACTTTAGCTATTTTCCTATAAGCAGCTGTTGGAAAGTCAGGGTGCTGAGAGAGAGGCAGCACAATCCACTCAAATGGGATATAGGGAACTCTAACCTTACAGGCTCCTTTGGGAAAGTGAGAAGCGAAAGATTAAGCTCTTTCACAGCCCAAAGACACAAGATAGTAGAAAGCTTTGAAAGGGCAGTGAAGTAATGGGAGAAGAAGAGACTTTTACAATGTTCTGCAGTGGGCACGTGTGGAAGAGCTGAGAGAAGTCTCACAATCACTCTGACCAAGCTTTTGCTGCAACTTCCATGTAGAGCAGTAGCTGAAGTAACACACAGCCCACATCTGTACACTGGGTAACGAGATTCCTAATTTCTGCAGTGAGAAACACAGGTAAGACAGAACTACAGTTCCTGAGGGCCATAAATCCATGATAAGAGTATTCATGGCAATGGAAAGCAAACCACTGTTTTAGTTTTTTGCTAACTGGCATCATGGCTACTGGCCAAATTATTAGGTCTTACCTCAGGCAGCCCACAGATCCCACCCTGCTCACATGGGGGGACTACAAGCCACTGTCCTTCCTTGGCTGTGCCTACAAGGATAGAGCTTTTGATATTAGGTGTTTGAGCAGCTTGCAGGTGACAGTCCAGTTTCTCTCTCCAATAGGTCACTACAGGTCAGGAAGGATTCCTACAATGTACACACAAGGTGAAGGTTACTGCCACAACAGTAACCCTTGACCTGGGAAAAGTCAGTCTCTGGATCAGCTCTATAAAGTCATATATCCATCCCAGCTGCTTGAGATCATGTGCATTTCTCCCTCTCCTGGGAAGCAGCTAGTGCTGAGCAGCACAAATTGTGGCAGCTTTTAGTCCCTGTGAAGAAGAACACGACCTGTCTCCATTCTTCCCAGTTCTGAAAGGATCTAAATCCCCAGGGGGTGACCAGCACTTTACCTCAGTGGAGCTAGAGCATTTCCCACTGTGTGACCTACCTGTTTGAGTGGAGGTCTGTGAGTTTACCGAGGCTTTACTCCATCCTGATTAATGGCCTACTGGGGACAGACTAATTAATGCTAGTCCCGTTTCCTTCAGGAATCCATTCCACCACCTCTCAACCATGGAATTTCCTTGCAAAGCAAAATTGTGATTACTGCAGCTTCCTGTTTGCTACAATTAAGTAATCTGCAAGAACCTTATTTATTCTCTCTTTTCCTGGTGGTTTATGTAGCCTAAGACAGTAACATAACTAAAGCTTAATATCCCATTATAAATACTGCAGTTATGACCAGGAGTAGGTACTGCAGGCAGAGGAATTTTTTTTATGATTTAATCTGCATGCAAAAAGTTGACTCCATGACTTTCTGAATATTCATCTTATCCCATTCTGCTCCATATTCTAAATTGTCTCCATTCTCAGTGGGAGAAATCTTCTTCCTAGCCACGTCAAACAGTCAAGAGACTTTTATATTATAGCTAGTCTATAGCAATAGAGAAAAGGTTCACAGAAGACTGTATTCTAACAACAGCAATTAGAAATGCATTTGTACACAGGATGTGTAGTTTTACAGCTGTTTTTACTGTCTTTAGATCTCCTGTGCTCCCATCCCCCTTGATGCTCTACCAGATTTACGCAGCACACAGTGAGGGAGGCTTCTGATTTAAATGTTTGACATTTAAATAAACAAGGCACAGAATAAAAATGTTCTTATCTCGTCAGCAAAATGATAGCTAAGGTACAAAGGGCCACATTCAGGTCTGGACTCCAAAAATAGATGCAGAAGAACATGGAGACATGTTTGTTCTCCAGAGGTCAATGCATTGGGCATGGGTCTGTCTAGGAGAACACTCAGCACAGAGTTGGGCTTTCTGCGGCTCTGCCACCTCACTGGAGATCACACTTGAGGACCAAGAACACCAATGCTGGGGATTTATGCTGGGGATTTACACCAAGACAATGACTTGTGGTTTTTAAAAGGGGAAAACAGTATTGACCTCCAACTCCTGGGAGCAGTACCCTTTCTAAACATGTTGTAAATAAAAGGTGATGCTGCTGTCTGTTCCCAAACAAAGAGTTTGTGTATCAATGACTCTGGGAAAATCAAGAAACTTCATCTCCCCTTTTGGAGCATGAACAGTCTCAGGTTTACAATATTTGTCCCACTTCACCTTGGCAGCTCAAGGGTTTGTTTTCTCCTGTTGCCTACTCACTCCCTCTGCCAGAGGCTGACACCTTGCAGGAAGGATGTTTCCTCTTCCTCAGATTTCCTAAAACACTGTTGCACACTGACCAGAATATTTTTGGTGTTTTGTGCTGTGAAAAGGGCCCAGGTTACACCACAGCTCTGAGGTTGGCTGACCAGTTTTAAAAAAGTTCTAGAGGCTGAATTGATCTGATGGAGGGAGGAGGACAAACTGGGGTGAGGGATTTGTGATTCTCCTCCATTGGAACAATTATTTGTCTGTCTCTTTTGAAAAATGAGGTCCTTTTCTGGGATAAAAGTAGATATTCAGCCTCAGCTGGCTCTTTTAGAAGAAAGGAGGCCCTCAAGGCTGATTTCCAGAATATAATTCATGGACAAAACAAAACCTGTTTCTTAGTATCATGAAATTTGTTAGAACTGTTGCTCTACTCTCCCTTCCTTTATATAAAACAAATACCTGAAACACATAATTTACTTCTGCACAAGACTTACCAATTTCTTTACCCTGCCTGGAGGGCATAGTTGAGGTCTGCTGACTGAGGCTGCAGAGATACTAATGGGAGCTGAGTTTATAGATTTGTTCTCTGAGTTTATAGATTTGTTCTATATGGCCCTGTAAAGATTTCACTTCCAGGGATGTTTGAAATTCCCACAACTGGAGTGATAGCTTTTATTTTTAATCCCTATGCAATTTTGGGCCTAAGCATGTTTGACAGACACCTCTTTTTACATAATTGCAATGTGGCATGGTGACTTTTTGAAACATGGCTGGTGTTTTACTGCTAAGAATACACACTGCTGCTGTAGTGAAAAGAAGAAAAAACAGAAAAAAAATCCATTCTTCTGGCTCAAATTCACACTGCTGCTAAAGCTTTCCTTATTTGAGCAATGATTGCAATTTGTGATTTATCAGCTTCTGTTGTCCTTTCGCTACCTGGGCCAGCAACCAAAAAGATCCAAATAGAACTGAAAAAACAGCATAGAACTGTAAAAAAATTATTTTACCTCCAAGCCTTTGAATTTCAGAAGATTAACCCTGAAATACAGTACTGCAGTAAATATTTTTTCTAGCTGTGATTTAAAATTAGGGATTGCTCAAGTACTTTGACTCCTGAGGGCCTTAAAATAGTAAAGCTGGCAGCAGAACTGCTCCATTTCAAATTTCCCAATGAAAAAAGATTCTGCTCAATTTAGAAATGTAGAGGCTAACACTTCTTTAAACCCAGGAGCATCTTTGATGTCTGAAAATCCACATTTTTCACTAATTGATCTGCTCTCTCCTGGCTGGCGAGTAAATTTATCACCAAGTTAGTCATTGTGGAAAATGAACACGAAGCCAGTAAGGGATCTGTGTTTGAAGCTCTGTGGTTATGCATAGCAGGTGAGGAGGGGCTGCTGTTCTCTCAAGGGGAAAGCAGTGTTTTTGTCAGTATGGTTCTCTCTTCTTGCACCAAAGTTTTGCAGTCCTGTTGGTGAACAGGGAAGCAGTAGTTTGCTCTGACTGTCGGGCATAGCTCAATCCTTTGGTCCTGTAGATGTGGAACAATCCCAAGAAGTCTATGGGATGACTGAGATAGGAAGCAATTTGTGTATTGATGGGTTTGGAAAAAAACCCCAGCAAACTACTGCAAACTCATTTTCTCCACTTTCTCTACACTGAAGCTAGACTTGAACTTCCAATGGGGAACAATTTAAGATATTTTCCCTAATTTGGGAACAGAAGAAGAGACTTCAGGAAAGGTTTATAACCTCTCGATGGAATGTAAAAGTACAGACAATTACAACAGAAGGAAAAAGAGAGGATCTGAGGAGTTTGAAGAAGTGTGAGAATTGGGAATCCCAGCAAACTAGTGAGTGAGCCAGTATAAAGATGGTAAGTGTAAGAAAACTCATATTATCATAGCTTAAGGAAGGAATTTGAGGTCCAGGTAAGAGAGAGAGCTGAGGATCTGTTTGATGTAGCAGAGAATGTCACTGAATATGGTTGTCAGCAGATACAAATCAGGGTTTGCATATTTTGCATAGTGGTCACCAGCTCCTTAGTTGTGGGACTAGGACCACATTGAATATTGAAAAACATACTCAGGGAATTGTGGATACCTGAAAAACTTCACAGAAGTGCCAAATAAACAGAAAGTTTGGTTCTGTGTAAATCTGTGGGTGGCTTAAGAACAGCTACAAAAAAGTACCAAAGACAGAAAAATCATCAAGTGGTGTTTCATTGCTAAGCCTCTTGGATCAATAGATAATTTGGTATAGAAGATGATCTCCAGGAAAAAAAGAAGTCATTATTTCCTTGACAGCATCTTTTCCAACTACAATTATTTGTAATGCAAAGTACCTCTATTTTACAGCTAACAGTTTGTACTTGGCAGAGGTTTCTGCTTGAACACACAGTAAGTGTTGCTCTACCTTGGTACGGCTGTCCAAGTCTTGAGCTGATCTCAGTCAGAAGCTGGGAACTTTTAAAAACATTGTGACCTTTCACAAAGGCAAACCACACACAAGATTGCTCTTATTTTTCATTTAATTAAGTCTAATATTTTTCAACCTCTAGTGTTATCAGGAGAGAACAGCTTGCATTTGCCTGATTTCTTTCCATGGTTTTATATTGTTTGTGGCTTTCCTTGGGCTACATGTACTTTTGGCTCTGTGTTACTGCCCAGTGGCAGCATGAAGTTAACTGATAAAGGAAGAGGAAACCTCTGAAACTGCCCAGCTGGCTGATTTGGATTCCTCAGATGCTGCTTTTAATGATGCAAACAGTGTTGCAATAATTTCTCTTGGTCTCAGCAACAAATGCCACTAGCTCATGATGAACCATGCCAGAGTTTCAATTTTTCAGTTGCCAAAGGGAATTAGGGAGCTACTAGAGAAATTAATTCTGAGGGTTCTAGTTACCGTTAAGCACAGTAAAGATTGAAAGACCTATGCCTAAGTATTTATAGGAATACCCTTGAGTTTTTACCCCTTTGAGTGCAAAAAAGAAGGTAGAGGGAATTCAGTAAACATAAATAGAACAATATGTTTCTTTCAGTTATACATAACTTTATGCTTAAACCCTTCCTGCTACTTAAGGAAAAAAGAGATGCTTGATGTACAGAGCTGGTAAATGTAGACATTTTCCTATTTGTATTCAGAGTAACTAAGGAGGTTGACATTTTGTGAATCTGTGCAAATCGGAGCAGTTTTAGTCTCTCTAGAATGCATAAGCCCAGCACAATTATTTTGTATGGGGAATTTTGCCCAACCCCATACAGGGTGTGAGGACAGCACAGAGAAGAGTGAACCACAGGGTGAACCAGTGTTCAGCACACTGAACCACAGACTGAACCAGTGTTTGAGAGGACCAGGTGCCCCTTTGCCCACCTTTGCCTGATGCCCTTGACAAGTCACTGAATTTCTCTGTATTTCAGCTTCTAAAACACTGGCAAGTAAGTAACAGTATTTTCCACTTTGCCAAGTGCTTTGAGGCTTCTGGATGAAAAGCACAGATAAGGTTATTTACAATAACCAGGTGTTTAAAATGCACTATTTTATGTGTCTATGTAGCAGATGATAAATACACATTTTAAAATGATGCACATTATAAGGCAGATTTCAAAATGCTGTCAAAGACCTGTAAGGATTTGGCAGCAAATCTGAACTTACACTGGTGTTCGGTTACAAACAGAACTTCAATTTTTCACTGAATATGCATCGGTAAAAACATATACAGCATACATATATGATTGTGCATAAGAATAACATTTGTTAATTTGCAATAATTTTTCATTTTGAGTAAGAAACATGAAATGGCTTGTAGTCTCAGGGAAGAATGTTGACCATAGTAAGAAGTGGTCTGATGCCAAGGTTTCAGACAGGTCAATCTTAGGAGAAGCGACAGGAGGAAGATGGGATTTCACCTCCCTTATTCTACGGAACATTCACAAGCCTGACTCAGGGACAAATGGAATCCATCGCTGTTCACTCCCCAGCCCAGCTCCTGATACTGGCCACTGTCAGCTGCAATTTGTCTATAAAATCCTAGAGCAAATCCATCCCTATCTCTGGTATGTACAGAAAATTTTGAGCAGCAGCCTGAAATACTCATAGACACCAAGTTAGTGCAAAATCTGCCCAGACAAGGGAAGTTTCAGGTGCCCCTGCATGACCATTTTAAGTTTTGTAGACTGCATTAGCCAGTTCCGTGAGAACTGGAACAAAAAGTAATTGAATATTCAAGCAGCCCTTAAGAACTGTATTACCTGATGCAAAATTGCTGCTGCAGTGGATTTTTGAAAACATGAAAATATAAAACTTTTACAAAGGTGAAGATTTAGAGATGGTGCTAAAATTATGCCATTATCATCCCCAGGTAACTGTACAGCCTTTAATGAGGTAACAAAGTGTATGAAGTAGAAATTAGGCTAAAAATTAATAATGTTTCTTAATGATCATCAGCTCAAGAGTACTTCAGATTGGGATCGTAAAAGGAGTCTAAGGTAGCTATATGCTAAGTTTAATGTGATCTGGGGACTTGGGAGGGTTTAACTGCCTGTTTCTCTTGGGTTTCTCTGAAATCTCAGCTTTTCTCTGTACACTCACACACAGCAACAGTCTGTCTGTCTGATAGCAGGACATCTTCCTCTTTGTGCAGTGTGTACTGTGCCAGTCTGACCTTGGCTCAGACCTGCAACTACTGCCTTCGTCTCACATTTATCAGAGAAACTACGCCCTGTCCATTAGATAATTTATATACTGCAGTTGCTTTTCCATCAGAGGTACCCAGGACATGCTCAAGCTGTTTTGTATCTCTTGCTGTGCTGAGGACTACCGACAGTGACCCAAAGTCATTGTCCTGGCTGCAGGTATTATCCTCATCCCATGCTCTCTGCTTCCATCCAGAGATCCCATGGGCAGTGGAAGAGAAAACATCACAAGCAGCACCAGTGACTGGGAAACTGGCCCTACATGGCATGGAAAGATCTGCAGGAAGGGATCAGTGTGGAAGAGGCTGTATGGCCTTTCCTCAACTCTGCTGCTTGTCATAAATGAGATAATGTGAGACTATGCCAAAAGGCAACAAGATAGGGTGTGTTGTGTGATATTACAGAAAGGGCAGGTCATAAACATTACAGAGAGGAATTAGCTGATGCCCTCATGTGAAGATACTTATATGTGGGCTGCTCATTTATAAAGATTTGGTTGGACATTTTTTCAGACTCCCTCCACTCCACTGCCTGTATTTACAGCTTCCTATTGTCCTGTTCTGCCTTTTCCCAACCAGTACACATGATGTTTTAACTCACATTAAAATCCTTTCCACTCTCTTTATCAGACCTGTTAGGACAGTGTCAGGCACTATGTCACCTCTACCAGCCAGAAAATCCCTCCAATAACTTTAAGGAGCTCCTTTCATATCTGCTGCATTCATACCTCCCTAAATATACCCTCTGTCTCACAAGGTCTGGGATTTGAATTCCTGGCTGTTACTCTGCTCAGCAAGGTGTTCCTGGCATGGTGAGCTGAATAAGAGATGAAAGAAGGAGGTACAATCTGGTTTATGCAAGATGAGATGCTTTGCTGATTTTCAGTTTAGCTCTCGTGTATTGTTTTACCTTTTGTTCCATCATCTCTTGGATAATGGAAACTCTTACTTAGCCCTCTTTTGACTAGTTTCAGATCTCAGTTCTGATGTTTATGTAGTAGATATTTCCAGTTTAGGTGTTACTGAATCAAATCTCTGAGGACCTGATAACTGAGATGGTTAAAGAAACTTGATTTTAGCACCCTGTATGGAGACCATGTTGGGGAGAGTTTTGATTCCAGAGTAGTTTCATTTAAGAGTACTGTCTCTATGTTACGGAGAATAAGAGGTCTACACAGTATATGATGTCAGACACAGGTGAGGAGAGAGGGAAGGTAAGTGAACTGGACACTGTGCAAGATATGAAAAAGAGTGTACAAATGTGGAAAAAAGGAAAATCTCCTGTTTTCTCTCTTCAGGGAGTTAATGATGAGCTCAACAGTTAAATCCTATTGAGCTATGCTCATTGTTATAGAGACATACTGCTCCTCCAGAAAAAGATATTTGTGCTTATTATGGATCACCATATTTGGTTGCACCCAATACATCAAAGTAATCTAGGCAGGACAACAAGATGGTAAAGAAAAACTAATTTTCTTCTATATATTGGGGTTTGGTGCTCTTGTTTGTTTGTTGTTTTTTCTTCTTTTTTCTTCTCATATTTCTACAGGATAAATCTGCTCTGTGTTTTAAATGATCACTTTTTTAAAAAAATAAAATGATATTACTTTTTCTCAGAAACAACAAGCAACACTGTTGTTACTTTCAGGCTGTTGTTTAAAATGTGATTACTATTTTTGCAGAATATGTCAGCACGAATTACTAATTTTGAGCACCTATAAAAATGATGGGTTGAACTAACCCTTGACACACCTAGTAACTCCCCGAGCCTAGCAATTAGTCAGCTATAGGATGAGTATGAAGATACTAGTTAGGCTTATTGCATATAATAATTGAGAATCAATAGTAAAAGAATGGTGCTTGCCCTTGATTGCCAGTGGGTAGAACCAATAATTGTAATGTTGTGTTAATTTAAGACTTTAAGACTTTCCCTTTCACTTGCTTGAACTCATGGGAATTTTTAGCAGTTTCTCTGCCCGCCTTTCTGGAACTAGTTTTTCCTGGTCACTAATTTATGACAAATTTAAAATCAGTGGGTCAGAGAATGAGCACAGTGATCACAGCATGGTAGATGCAACAGAAGGAAGGAGTCTGAAACTTACCTAAACTAAACAAAAACAACTACTACAGCAAATTGAGCCTCATCCTCTAAAACAGAATGTTACTGATCTTAACAATGTGCCAGTGTGACTGAGTTATGACATAGGCAAATACACTCCCTGTTTGCCAAACAGTTCCCAGTTTGATTGTAAACCTCCTGGCTGACCCTGCACCACCTGTCTCCACATGTGACTGACACACAGACAAGACTGAACCCTGTCCACACCCTGAGCATCCTGATGCTGCGCTCCTTCACAAACCCCAGCTCAAGAGCTGCTGTCAGTGCTCTCAACTGCTTCTCTGAATGGCACTCGTGCATTCCCCCCTTTCTACATCAAACCCCATCACAAGGATTCAGTTATCCTGTGTCTGGAGCTCTGGCTTTTAAAGAGAGACTGTATTTTTTACTAAATCTTGAAACTTTCCTCCTTTCAGCATCTGAAATCAGTCTGGGGGTAAGGGAGGAACACTTGGGGCAGTAACAAGTAAGCAGAACTTGGTGCCAGGTCCTGCCAAACTCTTTGTGGTGGCTTTGTAATGTGCTTGTGCCAAAGAGATGTTGAAAGCTGGCAGTTATGGATGTACTTTGTGGTGCAGCTCATGGCTGAGAGAAAAAGCTACACTGAAGAAAGCAGCTCATTCCAGGCTCTTCACCTGACCTGCCCAGACCACATTTACCTGTGCCTCTGTCCCCTACACCACCATAGTCAAGATTTAGTGTGTTAGATTTAAATAGCAGAGATCATCCTTTACAGTGTTTGCAGAGTGCCAAACACAGTGGGCTCACATTTTGGAACAGACCCATGCAATTGCTATTAGGACAAAATTCCAATAAACCCTTGGCTGTGAGATATTCCACAATGAGTGCTCTTGGACTCCTAGATTAAATATTTTTACAAACACACAAACACACACACACCTGTTCTTGGGATCATGCAGAGTCTAAATGGAGCACAGGAGTCATGATGTCACTTGGAACAATAGGGAATTTGAAGTTCCCCTGGTAGAGAACACTTAAGTCTGTTGTTACTTTTGGAGACTGTCCTGCTATGAAAGGATAAAATTTCTAAAGGTTTCCCCCTGTAACAGAGGAAAAGGGAACCTAACTGTCAGATATTTCTGCAGGAAAACCTTTCTCTTTCAATGTTCTTCTGAAGAGTGATTAGAAGAACAGCCCGCTGGGGGGGCCAAATACTAGTTTTGAGAAAAGTGGTCTAAAGTCAGTGTTGCTTCCTTAAGCCACAGGTATTTACTCATTACAATTCTACAGCAGTGTCAATAGACACCATAATGCCAAATAACCCATCAGTTATAAATCTTTCTCCCTGAAGCAATGATAGGCACTTGAGTTATGATTTACCAGTACTTGTAAATGTGTAGGACTACACCACTTCCATTTTATTCTGGGATTCAGTCCAGTGGGGACAGGTGATCAAATCTAGATCTCTCATCACTCTAATGTCATTTTACTTGTTCCATCTGTGCATGGCTTAAGAATGTTCCCCAACAAAAAGCAATACAAACTGTATCAAACCAAAGTGAGACCTTAAAACTGAGGGCAGCTCATGTCATCACCATGACCCTGCCTTCTCTCCCTGTGCCCGCTCTCAACTCTGTGCCTAGCGGGGGTGACAATGGTGAGATGAAATGATTTCTTCTTTGTTTTTGTCACAGTGAGGTTTTTTTTCCAGTCTGCCCACCACAGGGTACTTTTGCTGGTGCCTGCACAGGGAGGAGAACCACACAGTCACTGAAAAAGAGCTCAAAGCACCATGCACCAGGCAAGCTGGTCCTGCTCTTCCATCTTCCACCAAATTTCAAGCCATGATAGCCTTCCTTCCAGATGACTCTGCTAGAAATCAGGATTCAAAGCTCTGGTTGTTTCTGTCATGCCTTGTTGGCTTTTAACTGATGTACCACTTAATTGCAAAAAACACTGGCAGAAAGCAAGCTGCCTTCAGATTCTTGGCCTTGATTTTCGGTGTTATTTAGATTCCAAATAGGCATCTGGTGGCACAGCCAAAAATATAAAGAGGAGATAACTGTGATTTTGACCACCTTCTTTCTTCTGCATAGAAACTTATCTCTCATTTCCTAGATGGATTTTACTCCTTTGCTAAAGAGACCGCAGAAGAATCCCCTATGTGTCATTTAAGTCCTGAAAACAAAGCCGAAAGTCATTGGAAGGATGAATAGGGGTTGTGGATAGTGGTATTCTTTTTCTCACACCTTTCCTGACACAATTTTCTACTCTGCCACAGCTATTTTATTTTTCATTTCTAGTTTTTTCTAACAGAATACACCGGGCCTCTTCTCATATACCTGCTCTTTTACATTCGCCTCTCGACTATTTATGATCAAGTGGAAAGCAGGAAGAACTTCCGCCACCCAGTGGTTCAGTAAGTGGCACTTGTGTGAACTATTTTCCTGGATCATGAGAAACCAAAAGGATGGAGATTGCATTTCCAAAGCTGAGGATGTTACAAGGGGTCTGAGGCTGCCTGCCTAGTGTCAGATTCAGTTATTACCAATACCTGTTTGTCGTTTTAGCAGCACTGATAAGCTTGACCAAAACATGGGATCCCAGCAATGGTCACTGCACCTGGTCATGATGCAGATGCAGGGTTTTCTCCAAATATTTTGACATAAAATCTGAAAGTGAAATAATAAACACAGTGGGTCGTAACCCAAAGTCATGCTTGACAGAGAAGACAAGACTTCAGGTGCTTCACTCCCAGTTTCCTTATCGCACATTCCTGCTCTTGAGATAAGCAGCATCAGCATCTAGCACAGAAGATAACCACCCCCACACTAGCTCTCACCTAGGCACAAGGAGAAAAATCAGCAGGTGTGCATGTCATGCATCAGGTCAAGAAACTCAAAAGAAGCATCTCCATAGGATGGCAGTAGAATGCACCAGGCAGACTGGGAACTTTCACACTAAAAACTGTCCCCGTTGTGGGTGATTAGTGCCTGGCAGAAGGGTGAAAAGTGATCAAGGAAAGCCTGTCACCTGCATAAACTGGACCACTTATAGGAGGGCACACAGGGACCTGGGAGGCTTAAGGACTGTACAGCTTTCCCACACAATTCTTCCACACTGTGATTGCAGAATCAGGGAAACTGGTACACAGCAGAGAAATACAGTGAGTAATAATGCCATTTACAGATGGAAGAACAGGCACTTGGAGAGACATTAAGGGAGCTAGTGGAGCTGGGAATGAGAACACAGAATAATTGAATTCAAATCCAGAGCTGCAAGATGCTTGTCTTCCTTCTCTTGTGCATATGCTTAAAAGGAGAGAGTTTCTGGCAGCACAGAAGAATCTGCAATGCCTTTGCCTTCTTTTACATGGGCAAGGGTTGTGCAGAACCCTGCCAGTGACCACTCCTTAATGGGTTCATCTGAGGTCCCCATCCTAAGCCAAATTAATTTTAAAATTTCCAGCAAAGCTGAAAGTTTGCTGCAGGCTTTGGATAAGTCATTATTTGTTTGAAATTCTCTTAGCTCAACTTTCTCTGGTTTAATTACTTTGAAATAGTTTAATCTTTGACTTTAGCTACCATACACGATGCATAATAAAATTATTTGAGATTTCACATGCTGAAAACCACTTTTCATTTATGTCTTATAATTGGTTTGCAGCAAGACGGGCTATGGTAGTACGGTAAATGTAACCAAGATAAAATGCCATCAGGAATCACTCCTGACATTTGTTTCTGAAACTCAATCACTGTGAGCTGCAGCTCATTCTCGGAAGCAAATCAGCAATGCCTGTTATTGTTTCATAATCTTCCTCAAAAGAGAATCAATATAATAATTTCTACCTCAATTGCCTGATTTCTTTATAACAGGCAACAAAAAAGCCATCAGAACGGATTAATTTAGCAACAAAATCTCATTTTGTGTCCACAAGGAAATGAAACCCAAACTACCTTCATGCAGCTACTTGAGTTGGGAAAGGACAAGGAAACCGTTCAGAAGATATTCAGAATGCTTTTAAATGTCAGACACATCTTACAGGAGCATTAAGATGGCCTTAAAACCTGGGAAACATCTTTTGGAAAAGCACGTTAGACACCTGGCTGTATACACAGCTGTCCTGTCTAAATGTCTTGTCAGGATTATGCATCACATTCAGAGCTCGAGAAGCTCTCTTTATTTCAAGCTAGTAAAAATAAGTTGCTTCCCCGCAAAATGCAGGCAACTTTGCACAAGACTGAAAATGATTCCATTAATCTTTGGTTCCAGATGCTTCAATTAAGACAATATCTTAAATCCCACAATTTTAATGTGACTACAGTTTTGGAACACTAGTTTTTATTACTTTCATGACATTAACTGTGAAGTAATAAAAACAATCTTTTACTTACCTTAATTTCATTTTTTTTTTTCCCTTGCAGCTTGGCCTGCTTCTGTCACTGTTTACATTACATCAGACATCTTCTGGAGACATTATTTGTTCACAAGTTTTCGGAAGGGCACACTCCTCTGAAAAACATGATAAAGGTGACAATATGTTTATCATCTTGTGTAAGAGAGAGCATCCTCATATCAAAGTAGTCCTTGGAAGAAGATAGGGAAATAAAAATTCATTTATTTTGTAGCTCCAGGAATTATATTTAGTGAAAATATAACAGATAACAGGAAGGATTTCAGGACCATGTCCCCAAGGACATAAATTGAAATCAATGTCCATTTTAGCTCCTGCATGTAAATGTCCCCTTTGACTCATTCACCCAAGGGGCTGATTGTCATGTCCAGGATACCTTTCAGATTGAATGCTATTTTATGGTGATAGCTGCTACTGCAACATCTAGTAGTGTTGACAGAAATCATACACTGCTTCCTTGGTGCAATATAAATACAGAGCAAGAGACAGGCCATGTGCTAGGAAGTGAAAATCAAATTACAAGTAGGAAAAAAAAATTCTCAAAAAATGGAGGCCCCAGGCAGGAAGATACTGAGCTGGCCAGGTATTCTCTCTTTCAAAGTCTCCTGAATTTCAACTGCGTGTCATTACTCACAGGCCTCCTTTTCTTTTATTTCACACACTCTATCTTGGCCATTTTGTATCACCTCTTCATCCTATTCAGTGTGATGTAAAGAACCTCCCTTTAAACACTTAGGATTTTGGTGAAGAAGATTAACACATGGCTACAATATGGGGCTTCACTTTTACTCCTTCTTTGTTTTGCCTGGTTTAGCATTCTGTTTGTCTTGCTCTGTCTTGCTTGGAAATGCTGCATTTCAGGTACAGTAACAGCTCAGCTGTGTTAACCAGATCTAGACTTCTAAAATCACAGCTCATAAAAATGTGATCTTCAGCAGTAAAATCAAAAAAGGAGAAAACAAGTGCCAATTTCTAGAACAGGAATAAAACACATTCAACACAATAAAAAAAAGATCTATACTATGTCCCCTATTTTTTTTTTTTTACTGGCTTCATAGCATCTTAGAAAGATGTATATTCTAAGGGTCACAACCAACTGCAAAGCCTTTCAGTGGTCACCTGGGTTTTGCACTTGGGAGAATTTATACTTATAAAGTTACAGTTTGTACTTCCTTATTGCCCTTTCAAAAAAATTATCTGTCTGTTCCAGGGCTGTGCCTTTTACTGGGGATTCACATCCTGGATCGCATACTACATCAACCACCCACGGTACACGCCACCATGTAGGTATGGGTAGGACACAAAACTGACAAACTCGCTTTGAAAAAGTCTTTGCCATGTAACCTGAAGTCCTCCAAAATCAAGAAATTGGTCCCACATTAAATTATATGACTGATCTAGCCAGAAATTAAGTCTTTGCTCCCTGTCAGGAGGAAGATTGTTCTGTTGGAAGCACCTCTGCTTTGTGCCATGGAATATTCGTGCCTGTTCAGCAATGGTCAGTTGCTGTCCAGTTTATGAACAGGAAATTTTGGACAAGTAGAGAAAACACAAAGATCAATATATTTTCCTCATCTTCACAACATTTGTATGAAAGAATGCAGGAGAGAACTAGAGCTGGTTGCATTTTCTTGGAAGAGATATTTATTTACTAAAGATATATCTTTGTCATGAAAATTAGGGTTTGGGTTTTTTTCCTGAGAAACCAGTAAAAATCCATCACATATTGCTGATAACAGAAAGATTTTTTTTTAAAAAAATCAGATTTCATCCATCATTTTGCTTCCTCTCATCATATTTTATTATTGCACTACTGTTTCTTCATGATTTTTTTCTGTTTGCTTTCTGGACTTTTGGTTGTTTTGAGAATAATTGGCACAGGTTTTATTTTCTGCTACTTTACTTTCCTTGTTATATGCTAGTCTTTCTTTTCCTCTGTATCTCAGATTTATCTATGAACTTTGAGGGAAAAGCATTTGCTTTGCCATTTTTATTTACACTCAGTTAAATGGCTACATTTTTTCAATCAAAAATTCTCCTACATGACACTTGCTTTTCTTTCAAACTAGCACAAAAGTTCCATTTCAAAATTATGTGATTCACTGAATGACAGTTGGATTTGGTGCAGCTTTAACAATACTGCAAACAATGCAGAAACCTCCCTAGACACAGTTTTTAGCAGTCTGGGCTATCAAATCAATAAGTGCAGCTTCTTTATAGCGGAAAATCTTTGTTCAAGACACAAAAGAGGAAGCATTCAGAAGAAATATATCTAATTGCTTGCCACTGCCTTAAAATGCCCTTGGCACCACAATGGAGTCTTGTGCCAGCCAGGAACAAGGAGTTCTCAAAAGTAAAGGCTTGATGAGACATGGCCAAGGCAAGTGAGGTACGTACACATTGTTTGTGTCCCTATGGCCAAGGTTTGCTTGGGAACTGTAAACCTTTGGACATGAACTTGGTAGAGCCCTACACTGGTCTGGGGACAACTGCAAAAAAGGGAGGGCAGCCAGATGGCAGGTAAAATTTACAAATGTTAAATGCATTTCTTGCATGACTGTGAAGCAGCTCGACCTGATTTTGACACTGACCTTCACTCCACTGCCCTCCTTGCCTTTTCAAGGGATTCACCACCGCCAGCTGCTTTGACAAAACACTTGGATTTATGAAGCTGGCAAATACTAAAAACAGTTCAGTGAAAACTGCCTTGAGATCAGTGGTGTAAAACTGGCATTTCTAGAGTGGTGTTACTGTTTGTATTGTCTTCATATTGTGTGTGATAATATCCAATCTTTCTGCAGAGCCTGTCAGGAAAGAAGCATTTCTGCTCCTCAGCATTAGATTAATTTCACCTATAGCAAACCATGTGCACACCATAAAATGCAATTTATAATTTCACTCTGTTTCCTAGCATTTGCAATTTATAATTTCACTTTGTTTTCTAGCATTTGGCCACAAACAAGTTTCTTATGCTGCTCTTGCTTTTCTGGTACGTACAAAAATGAAGTTTTATTTATCATCATGGAATAGGATTAATTCACAGTTTAGTAAAATCAGTAATGCTTCTGTGCATTTAAGTGTGTACATATATATAAGTCCCTGTTCACAGCCTTGTGTATTTTGACTGGATTTAGTACTAATCTATTGAAGTTTCTCAGTCAGGAAGTGTCCTACTAATATTTACATACACAGAGATGAAACTGAAGCATTGTATTTGAGAGCCATGAGAACATCATCAGCATTATTACTACTGCTGTGTTAGAACACTAATATTTAGACAGACTGTAACTTGTCATTTTTAAAACACTGAAGAATTACATGCTAAGCAGACTTTGCAATAGTTCAGTGTACCCTGAATGACTTATATCAACAGCCATAAAAACGATATAAATAAACCCTGCCAAAATGGGATAAGCCAAGGGAAAGTGCAGCTGATGAAGAATGGTTGAGACAACCCAACCTGCTGTTTGAACATAATTGTATAGTGAGACAGAGGCCTGGTAAGAAGTTCTCATATGGAAATGTATATCCTCTCTGTCCTCTGGAACTGCTGGGCCAGTAGCCAAAACATCCTCTTTGAAAATCAGATATAGTTTCCGGAAATATGACAGGGTGATGGGACAGTAACATGTCTAGGCTCCTTCAGGCAAATGCTATTCAGAAAAAAACATTCAAAAGCTTGTTAGCAATATTTAAATGCTTTTGTAAATAAGGACCCTTAAAGGTCACAGTTTTGGCAGTGTTTGTCTCTGGGTCTGTCCATGCAATTCTCAGCTTTTCTTGCTCTAATAAGGTATAGCAAAGAGAAGAAAAACACTTCTGTGAAGAAGTTCACACACTCCATGAGGCTCTAGAGCCAAAAGCAATAACCCAGTACTGCAGAGACAGGAGGTTGTGGCACTGGTAGCCAGCAGGACACTCAGAACCTTCCAGTGTGCACCCTTCCCAGACTCAGGGAGTGTCTGTATCCAAGCAAACTGCTTGCCTGAATATTCAGTGCTACCAGCAAAAATAGTCCTCATCAAAGTCTCTGCTTAGAGAAAGCCTCCTTTTCCTTTGAAACATCCTTCCCTGCATCAGTGGAACGTGCCCTGCTATAGCTTGTAAGGAAAATGCTGCCATCAAGCAAAGTGATGAGTCCTGTTGGAGGTGTTTGCTATAAAATATGTCAATCCCCTTAAGATCTGCATCAGCACCTGGTCTGGGCTCTGAATTCTTACAGCTCTTCTGAGAACTCCCTACCCATAGAAACTCAAGACCTGTCCCTTTCAGATCTTGTTTTGGCAGGCTCCCAGACAATGAATTTAAAACATCAACATACAAAATAAAATAATTTGAAGTTGTTTTCACAGGTTTCGAAAACATATGAATAAAATATTTGGAAGATTCCTTTTTTTTTCCCCCTCTTTTAAGTCTTGTCTTTATTATACATCCTGATTTAAGTGTATACATCTGCAGCTGCTGTAAACAACAGTACTGGGTAATAGAAAGAGTTTCTGTAGGCTCTCCTGAAAGATTCTCATGTTTAGAGAAATTAAGCTTTGCAGGGATGTTGTTCTCATAGGGTACACTTGGAATATACAGAGGGGAAAAACAGTGTGTAGGCTTCAATATTCAATAATCATAAATAGCATCAGTTTTTTCTCTGCTGTTCCCTACTGTCCCATATTTTATAGATGATAAACTGAGGACTAGCTTAAATTTAGCAGTGGTTCTTAATGTAGAACATTAACAGTCACATGTCTAAAGAGGGACATAAGAGTTAATCACAGGAGAATGCAGCTGCAGAGTCAAAGGTAAGCCAATAAATATCACTGCAGAAATGCCCTTAGCTTGTTTTACTTAGAATTAGTAGGGGTTAATTATAGTGTGTAGATATCCCTTGCTCCACATAGTATGGGCATCTCATTAGCTGCAGTGTTTTACAAAACCAGTTTAACCACAAAACCTATTTCTTTAAAACAATAACAATCAGAAAAACAAATTATGTTCCCAGCTCATAATTGGAAGTATGTAAATTAAAATTATGTCCATTACTATAGTTAGAGTTTTAGCTTCTAATATGTTATTTTATAATGGAATTTCATTTTCTGGCTATTTAGTCTTTTACATCCGGTATTTATAATGGAGGATTGTCAGTCAGTTGGAACTAAAAGAATTTAAAAGGACAGCAGGACTTGAACTGTAACTACCTACCCATGCAGAAAAACAGCTAATAACAGGTCCATTTACTAATAGACCTGATTTAAACCTTCCAAAAAACCCAACAAAAATCTCTGCCGAAAAGGGGAAATGTTTCAGCAATTCTTCTATCTACAATGTTCTTTCAGATAATAGCACATTTCAATATAAAATGAAGTTACACATTTCTTTCAATTAGCTTTAACAAAAATTTATTAAGGATGACTTTCAGAATTGACTTAAAAATGACAATTGAAGTTCTTTTTTGGTATTAATTTTGTGACTTCACACTTTTAACATCTCTAGTTTTAATATTTTCTTTTTTATTTTAATTTCTTAAACTTTTTTGATCCTTGCAAAATTTAGAATGACAAATTATATAGAAAATGCAACTTTTTTAACACTGCATGTTTTTCAGTTTGAGAGGACAAATCAGTCTTCAAACACAGAAATTAATAAAAAAGTTCAATTCAGCCTGAGGTTGAACTGTGTACACCATTTTAGTTTTCTTCACAGAGCAAGGGAAAAATGAAAACCATAAAATTAAATAGTTGTGATGACAGGTCATCTTCTTCAGGAATTTAAACAGATTTTCCTACTGGTTCCCATTTTAAATATGGGTAAATATTGATTTTCATTCTTCAGTAGTTGTAACTGATGAAGTACGGAAAGCCTGAAGCAAATCTGAAATCAGCCTGTACTACAGGCTGTATAATCAAATGGGGAGAAACAATACCTCTTCCAAAGGTTTGAAATACCTAAATGTTAGAGACCAGCTCTGAGAAGCTGATTATGGCTGGAAATGGCATAACCAGAGAGTTCCAGCACCAGGAATAGTACTGGCTCCCTTCCTTTATCAAACCCTGACTACTATCTATTCATCCAGTCTGCCTTTCAGAGACTATTGCTTTTTTAATCACCCTTTTTTTCCCTTCCTCTTTTGCTGAACACCTTTGAAAGTGTGTGTAGGAAGAGGGGTAACGGACATTAACTCGTGACATCTTTACAAAACCAGAGGTCAGCTTTTCACCTGCTTCTTTGCAGCTTGGATTAAATCCAGGAAAAATAAAGAGCATCTTGATGAAATCCCTGGAGCCAGGGAATCTCCTTGATCTCCCCAGGGCCAAACATGTTGCACGTGCTGGGCATGGGAACCCCACTGAAGGCCTGGCTGCATAGAGCTCTATGGAGATGTGCCAGGGGCTTTCACCTCAGGCTGCACCCACAGTGTTCACTGAACACTTGTGTGTGTGTGACAGAGATGACATGCTGTTTTATTGGAATACATATTTCCTGGATACAGAGACTGAGTTGTAATGGGGAGGGTTCTGGTTATGCATTGCACACAATTGCTACAGCCTTTTAGGCATAGAACTGAAAATATGTTTTTAATGTCTTGCAGATATGTGAAGCTGGAAATCACTTTATCAACGTAGCTTTAGCTCACCAAACCAATTCAGGTCTGTCTTTGTTTCCTGTTCCTTAACCTATCCATGTTCTGCTGGTGCACAGTAATTTATGTACCTACATCCACTGAATAAAGTAAGATGAAGTAGTAACCGTGCTATTGGTCTAACACCTTCAAAAAAATTGCGACAAGGAAACATTAACAACACTGTTATTGTTTCAAAACTTATAGCAAATTTATCTTAATTAGACACAACTGCAATTTAAATATGGATATCAGCGCTGAAGTTCTTTAAAGCATGCTGGTGACTGACATAAATGTATTTAATTTTAAATAAGTCTCAAAAACTTCTAAACTATATCGCAGAGTTTTTAGACACATTCATCTCAGGCAAAAATGAACATGCATATATTCAAATACACAGAGATAGACTCATGAATACTTACACAGGCATTAATGTATATGTATGCTCTTAACAGGTTGGCGTTTCAGCATTTTTGTGTCATGAGAATAAAGGTTATACGACATAGACTGGAAAGCAAAATATATTTTCAGACACTAATAGTGTAATTTCCCCACCAGAACACCCTATTCAATAAAATACCACAGTATGATCAACTTCACACACAGAAGTAAGTCAGTTTCTGCCCTGGAATGTTTTCCTGCACTGTGGTTAGGAAACTGCTTATGTTATTTCTTGCAAGGGGCCTAATTCAGTTTAAAAGCAGCAAGAGCCAAAAAATTGATTTAAGTTCTTTCTCACTGGGATAAATACAGCTTTTGCTACCTCAAAAGATTTCACTGAAACTTTTCTAACAGGTGACGCTGAGAGCATTGGCCCAGGGGATTGCTGTTACATAGAGAGGCTGTGATAAGGCTCAGTTACCCTCTCCCTGTGCTGAAACTGGTTCTGATTTTCCCTACCTGTTTTTTTTTGCCTTTTCACAAGGAAATAGAACCTGTTTTCCAAGTCCAACCTACAACCCCTTCACGTGGCTCTTCCTGCTGGTATCCTGTCCCAACTATACATATGAGGTACATGACTTTCTTCTGCTTATATACAAAGGGTAGGTGGTTACTGTTTCAGCCTTTGTCTGCAGAAAATCTGCAACACCTCCATGCAGTTTCCTCTGCACATCAATCCTTGTGCTCTATATGTCAGTCTCCTTGCTCCTACAAGTGTTTCTTCCACCAGATCCTTCTCTTCCCTCACATCACTATCACACGGACTTCTGTCTGTATTTCCCTCCACTACAGTCTCCTCAGTGATCTAAAGATTTACCATTCATCTCTTCACCCCATCCAGCACACTGGGTGGTTCATTTCTTACTATTTTTACTTTCCCATTTCCAATACAAGTACAACACTCTTTTTCTATGGGAAGCTTAATTTGCCATTTTGCTTTACATAAAATATACAACTAACCATGCCTTTTTCTTTGCAACAGGCTGGGTCTTGGATCAGTTTCACAGTGATGACACAAACTCTGCCAGGTAAGTTTGAAAGAGAATGAAGACAGCATTTAAAGTATTCGTGGACAAGAATTCTGGAAATCTAAAATTTGCCAAAAGAATTTATAGTATATGAAATATTGCCATCAAATTTGCCATATGAGATAGACCTCCAAGATGCTCGTAAGAGCAACCTGCTTGGTAGCATTTGTGACTCTTGCTCAGTACTTTGCTGCATCCTTAGAGACCTAAACACTCACAAAAATTAGGTCCCTGGGACTGAGCTCTCCAAAACATTCACTTTTAAATTATTTTTCCATTTCAAAATAGAAACCTACAAAAACTACTTGTAAGAAGTAGCCCCACGTGGCTTACAAATGAAAAAGGAATGAATTTCAAAAGTGGGTTAAACTGCATCATGCAAAAATTAAATTGAAATTTTGTTTGAAAAGATGAAATGCTTTTGTGTTTTAGTCTCTGGTATGGAAATTATCTGAAAGTTTTGGGGGAAATGTAGGGCTGTCCCTACAGTGGCAGGAGCAGCAACATATGCAGCACACTCATCTTTGCTGTAATTGTCCCAGACGTAACTTGACCAGATGCCAAATGGATGTTTCTGATTATCCACTTCCACATTCACCAAAGAATAACGAATTTGCAAAATGCAAATGCAGTACCATTGTCCCCTATTTGGTGCCTATTTGCTGGATCAGGCAGCTACTGCCTATTTGCTTTAGGGCCGAGCTCTCCCTCCACACAGCAGGGAGTTACAGGACAGCTCCCTGTCATGGTAGGCAGCCAGAGGTAGAAACAAAGAAGTGTTATAGTTCACAAGTAAACTCGAAATATGGTCAAGAGAAGCCATGGGTTGAGACAACACCATGGCCAAGGAGGCCTTGTGATATGTGGATTAATGGTGAAGTCAGAGGTGGTATGGGGTGTGTCTCACAAATGTGAACGTCATCTGTGTGAATTCTGAGGTGGAGGCTGAGCCTTGGGCTATGGTATATCAGCAACTGCCAGGCTGAGAGGACTGCAGAGTTGTCTCTGCCCACAGAAGAGACTGCAAATATTTCCATAAAACCTACTGCATTTACAGAAACAGGCACTGAAAGAACACACATGATCCTTTTCTTTAAATCTTTTTCCCTGTGCTAGTTGGCATCTTTGCTTTCCTGATGGTCATCCAGATGTCTCTGTGGGCCCAGAAGAAACACAAGCTGTATCTGAAGAGATTTTATCCAGAAGTGCGGAGAAAAGCAGCTATGATTCCCATCATCTTCTGAGATTGTCACCAGAGCTGGAGCCTAAGTGTACACTTCAAGAGTCAGCTCAGAGTAAATGAGCCATTTCATTGAGGAACTAAGTGGATCAGAGGAAAAACTACTGGATATCTTTTTCAGGAAATTAACAGTTCAAGATGGAGAGGTTTTAATTAAATGCAAAAATTTAGCTCTTGAATTGTTGCTTCCTGCTAAAAGATATGATTTAATTAGATTTCCTGTAATGGAGCTAATTGAAAAGGGACAAGAAAATTGCTTATATTGAATGCTAGATATTTAGCTGGTGTAAATGGGCACAGATGCTGCTAAAATTAATGAACACAACTTGTCTGCACACATTCAGGTACGATAATTTTAAGGTTCAGTGTTAGATGTTGAGGAGAGTCTTGGATTTTTGCATCAGATGTTTCACAGCCTTATTTTTATTAAACTGCACAGAAAAAGCATTCTGCCTCAGCTCCTCTAAAGCATCACATCAAAGGATGACCACTATGCTGAGAACACTGTTTAGTCTAGCTTCACAGTTTTCCTTTTCTTCTTTTTTTTTTAATCAGATCTCATAGAAAACGTTTAATACAAATTGGCTCAAATTGCTCACTGCAAAGAGGACTGCCTTTCTTTTATTCTTAAGTAGGCAGAGCAGCCCCATGATCCCACAAGGGGACTGTTTGTGACTGCTTCCCATCTTGTAACTAATTTGAGGCATAACCTTGGGTACATTGAAGTCCATATCCTTTTCTCACACTGAACAGTCTGGAAATAGCAGAAAACCTTTTGTACTAACAAGAGTGTTAAGATCCCCTCGTTCAGTGCCTGACTGCATCCAGACACCATTCACCTTACTTGTATGAAGCACTGTGAAATCCTTGGGCACAAGGTGAAACAGAGCACGGGTCATTATGAAACAGGAACGAGATACCAAATGCATTTCAGTCCATATCTGAACTGCCTCATACAGACACTGCTGACAGGCTTCAGCCCTGCCTCAGTTTGGACAGGCTTTATCTGCTACTTTGGTTTTCAGGACATTACTTTTTAAGGCATTCTCTGGGCTTGTTATTCACATCCTGAATATACTGAGTAGCTCTGTTTGCAAATCAGTGACACCCATTTCATGCAGGAGCACAATTTTAGCTAGGCAGAGCATAAGAACCAGAAGTGCTTCAGCAGGTATATGAAGAGTTAGGGCATTGAGTCCAGCTTTCATTCTATTTCTGTTGCGCATTTATCAATATCTTTTGGTGCCCTTAGGCTGGTGACAAAAAATCTCGCCTAAAGAACTTTATAACCATTAGAGAAACACTGGAGTACACAAGCAAGGCAGGCAGTTTGTCTCCTAAAGGTGCTGTTATCTTTGTGCCAGCTCAAGTGTTCTAACAAAGTTAATTTGCCCAGCAAATTGGGTTCACATCCCTCTTCTAATGTCTACCTTGCAACACTTATCCTATTAGCCACTGTAACTCAATTTCATCTTTGTAATGTAAATACATCACTTTCCATATTTTTTAACTTGTAACCTGTGAAATAAAATTTTTATTCCTCTCAACAGAAAACCCTAATCAAAGTGAATATCCAGTTCTCTAACACAGACTGCTAATAAAGATCTATTTTTGAAAAATTATTTTCTGTACTCTTTAATCAAATACTTAACCACAATATTTTTAAAACTCTTTTTTTCCCAGACAATGTTAGATGTGAGTAGTTAGATGTGAGTAAAGGCTGTTGTCTGGTTTCTTTTAATCCAGCTACTGAAATTCTTTTCTCTTTGTGTTAATTAAATGTCTTATTTAAGCAACCTTAAAGTTTTAAAATAGTCCATGTAGGAGAGTAACTTATTAAAATCAATTACCGATCTATTAATCATTTGATTACAATGGCTGCAGCTTTAAGTCTGTTCAAGGCATGTTTCTAGTGGGATTCCAATTGCTGGGAATATGGTTCCTATTCAACAGTTAGCTTAAGTGAAGAAAATACTTCAGGAATTGTTAACTCCCTGTTTATTAGTTGGTTATTCAGTCCATGGGGTAAAGGGGAAAAGAATTTTGGCTGTTGAAGTAAAGGACTGAAGTTTTAAAGTAGATAAAAACTAAAGCAAAGGGTGAGAGCAAACACTAGGTAAGAACAAATGAAGATGCATCACAGAAGGCTGTCTCAGATAAACATGACAGATATTTTGATATTCACCAGTGGGGTGTTGATGAGCTAAAACTGCTCTGAACAGTGTTAAACGGCTTCACAAATAGCAATAAATCTCACTTCCTGCACCTTTATGGATCTCTCTGTATTACATGTCCTCCTCTGATTTTCAGAGCAAGTTTCATGCAATTAGAAAAGGTAAGTTAACTCCCTGGGATGGGGGGCATGTTCTGCTTCAAAACAAAAAGTTCATAAAAATCACCAGTCTTTGTCTTGATAAACATTTCAGAGGCCTTGCTTACAGACCAATAAAAAAGCCAAGCAAAGAAAAGAACCCACTCAGCTAAAAAAAAAAAATACTGTATAAAAATATCAACCGTGATTTTAGCCCACAAGCACCACACACATTTTCAATCAAAACAGTTGTCTTCACACAAACATTTTGATAAGGAAGTTTCTCATAATTTTGCTGGATACCAGGAGAAAAATGCCTTATTAAGCTCTATAGATCCAGGTCTTTCTTGTATGAGGGACTGATGAAGAAGAAAGTGGACAACAGTAAATTCCTTTGGCTGTGTTTTCTCTTAAGTGCAGACCTCACTTCTCAGAGCCACCAGTAGAAGGAAGGCATGGGCAAGGCTACCCCAGTGCCAGAATCCCACCATGTTTCAAGGTCAAAGGAAGTCAACCACCAGTAAGACCCATAATAGCTCACCAAGGCAAATTACGACATTCCTCACAAAAGGGAGGAGGCAGGAGCACTGAACAGCAGAAAAATCAAGTGGTTGAAGTTGGAAACAAGTTCTGGTTAGCTATGAGGAGCTGCTACAGACCCATGGATGGGGCAATTCCTGCTAAGGCTCTTCAGGAGGGAAGCCGCCAGAACCAAGAGACCAGAAATGCAGCAAGATACAGAGACTAGACAAGTTTGGTCAGGAAATATTTAAAAATAAATCAGATGGAGTATGAATAGATCCCTCCTGGCCTGCCCAATAAGGACTGTGTGAATGGCATTGCCAGTGGGACTAAAGTGTATCTCAAAATAATCACCCCCTGTTCCACACAGAGAGATTCCTCAGCTTCCAGGTCCCTCCACGCTCACTCTGCATCTTACAACTGGGTTTTTGCTGGAAGTCTCCAAATGGATGAATCTCATCTGTCCCAAATTATTCCTAAAACATTCAGGTTAACGAGTCAAAAGTTAAGCCTTAAGATACACAGCTCTACATTTTTTGTGGCTGGTTCTCACCATAAAATGCCAACCTGGAAAAGAGCAGGCACCAGATCAGGCTTTCTGGTGGTGCAGGGAGGTGATTGTGATGGGGAACTGACGTGGCAGATGCTTCTGTACACAACTTGGCAGCCTATATTTGGATTCCCAGTTTGAAACAGCCTTTAAGACCCAGCCATATGTTTATCTTATAAGATGGTTACCACATCTTCGCAGCTGACAGGACTGAAAATGACCTCTGTGATTTCATCTTTCCATAGGGAAAGTGGAGCACGAAAGGACACTGAAAGCAGGAGAAGTGAATAAAGGCAGATGGTCATCTTTTTTTAAAGTTGCTATTATCATCAAAATATCTTGTACTTTGCATTGTTTTATATAAAGTAAGTGACTCCAAATTGGCTTTCATCGCACTAGGAACTGAGATAAAACAGCCTGTTATCAAAGCATTTCTCTGAAAGAGAGCCTGCAGTGTTAACTAAATATAATAAAAATCACTGAATGTGAAGACTTCTAAAGCACACTATAAGAGGAAAAAAGCTATAGGAAGGCAAGAGACTATTTATCTATTTATAGGTTTAACAAGTGCTGCTGAACTAAAAATTAATTTAAACCATAAAAAGCTTTTCAGCAAGCTAATATTTGTCACATGATGCTTTATTGGCTTTCCTTTTCTATATTTTCCTAGGCACAAGTGCTGTCTACATGTGATATTCCTTGTCATTAACATTCATGGAAGCTTTTAGAGAAGCACACTCTATGCCTATCCCAGTGTTCAATAAATAAATGTAGATGAAGTGTTGTGCTGTCATTGAACAGAGATTAGTACCTATATGAACAATATTTTTTTATGAAAGGTCTGGTTTATCATAGGTGAGTGCACAGAGGCTGCTATACAGCTACAATTAAAGGTGATTTTCACATCACACATGTTTAGCATCACAGAAGAATGTTTATGTTAATGGTCTCTGCACATCCTTCAGCCACCTGTGACTCAAACTTACAACTCTTTCTGCAGGTATCAGCTCCAAGAGCCGAGCTGTTCCATGCCTTATCATGGTCCTGGTGTTTGGTTATTCATTTGTGCAGCACACCAGAGACTGCCTTTCACCCAGCTCCTCCCTGAGAGGACATTTGAGAACACATTTATTTTTCCATCTTGTCCAATTGGACGAGCAGTTGTCCAGGTGAGGAGTATTGGTCATTGTGTTACTGAAATAATCTGTGTCGAATTTCCTTGAAATGTAATAGTCAATCTAAAACCACTTTATCAAAGGAAAAAACAAGATAATGGGTCCTGAAATACGTGTGCTTAGGTTAAAAAAAATCTGCCACGTATTAACACCTCCACAATACCCTGTCTTCTATCATGTACCTGCTTTTATGTAACTTCTGAAGCCTTTGAAAACTCAGGAACCAAGTATGAGGAAATCATTTATAGTTAAAAGAAATATGATAAGGCTATTCAATAATACTAATGAATTCCATATTTGAAAAAGCAAAGTTCACATCTTTTGTCAAGGAAATCTGATTGTTAGCCAGTTTTTTCCTAACACATAGTATTATTCCTGTGAAAAAGTAATACAGCTCTATTCCTTCCAGTATTGGCCATACCCAATGGGAAAAGGCTTTTGTTTCAAAATTGCAGGTTTCACCATATGGGGACTCTTTCAAAGCACTACAAGACAGGCTCCAAAGAAAACAGACCACCATATCAATCATTTTTTAACTCTAATTCATACTGAAAAGTTGATGAGTTTTCAGTTGACTGATGAAACTGTAACAACTAAGTCACAAAAGCAACAAATATTTAAAAAGGTGTCCCTCTCCTCAAGGTAAGAATAGGAAAAAAGGGTACTTTTAATCTTTTCTATTAATATTATGAGGCCATTTCCAAGGTTCTAGGGCATCTTTGCAGAAGGAGACATTGATCAGAGATCTGGAAGGACCAGAATGTGGTTGCACTATGCTTTTAGGGATTAGCAGCTACGTCTTTTTTGAAAGAAATTTCATTCTTTCTGACAACTGAGCTTGACAGAAATGGATTAAAGATGACACATTTCCAATATCGTATCTAATGAAAAACAAAGCACCTATTCTTGAACCTACAGGGAATTTTTGTCACATACACACACACATTGTATTCTTCCACCCTCTTGTTTATATCATCTCTTTGCAGAGGGTGCTTTGCATTGGACTTGTATGCCTGTCATTCAAACTCTTAATTACTCACCTTTTAGAGCTTTGATATACACAATTATGTCACAGGAAAACCCCTTCATTTCAAACATCTGAGCATGTAGAATCTTTTGAACACCGTTAACCAATTCCAGCCCTGTTGGCCCATATATACATTAATACTTTGCTTCCATTTTTAGATATCTTTGCAATGTGAAGCACACTATTCATCTATATTCAGAGACTTGCCAAACATCCCACCTTAATCCAGTTGCAAGCATAGAGCTAAATCTTCAAGCAGTGAGTTGCAATTCCTGGCACTATCTGAGCCCTAGCTTCAAAATGCTTCTCCTTGCTTCCTTTGCTCTTAACCTCTGAAGGGCTGGAGCTACTCAGGGACTTCTCTCTGCAAAAGTAGAGAATTAATTCTTCCAGGTTTGCATTAGTATCTTGCTATGAAATCATAAATCTGTAACAATAGAAACAGCAACACTCTTCTCATCTTTGACACAATTTCCTATTTAGCAGGTAAAGGAAGATAGATATTGTGCTTTTACAGATACAGGAACAAACTGAACAGGGCTATGGTAATATGAGAACTACTTATACTTCACTTAGGTTTCTGCTCAGGGGCTCAGCACCTTAGGGCACCTCTCTCAGGTAAAAGTGCAATAAAGATTTCCTGAAATCTATTAAAGGCAATCTTGATTATGGATCTAGAATTAAATAAAGAGATAATGCATTTGATCACATGCAAATATTTGCTGGAAGCTGTACCTCAAACACTTTTGCACTTGGCTTGGAAATCCCAGTTGTAGAACAATTCTCACTCACACATACGACAGACTTGCACTGAGTAATGCAAGTTATACAGGAAATTACTGCATGACCTGCTACTGGATCATACTATCATAGAATATGCTGAGTTGGAAGGGACCCATCAGAATCATCAAGTCCAACTCTGGGCACTGCTCAGGACACTCTAGGAATCACACCCTGATATCTGGCCTGATAGCCAGATCCGAAGGGCACACACAAGAATTTACTGAGGGTGTCAGAGTGTGTGAGCTTTGCAGAGGGTGTTCAGCAGTCATACACAGGAGTTAACAGTCCCCACAGACCGCCCCACTCCGGTGCTGATGGTTCTGAATCCAAGATGGACCAAAGCCCATCTCAGCCCCTTCCTCTTAGAGCTCCTTTGCTGATGACCCCCGCCCTGACATTTCAGAAGTGTCACAAGCCCTCTTCGAACTGCTCGAGTGTCACAGATGTGACAGGAGATGTGCTATAAGTGCAAAGCCAGGATGCTGAAGACAAATGCAAGATGTGTTTAGCCATCTAAATAAGTAGCCTACCAAACACTTTTTCATCCTTGAGCAAGTAATTGATGTTTGCTTCTCACCCCTTAGGCAATTCTTTTAGTCCTTCCCAGCCTGTGTCATTCAGGCACACATCTGACTTGCTCTCGGTGGCAGAGGACTGCCCAGACCAACAGAGGTGAGGACAGCATCCGCTGCCATCAAACACTCAGAAAAATGACTACTTTTATTTACTGGCAAACAGTTCATGCAATAGCACTAAATCTGGCCACGTGTTAGGCAGTATGGGGCAATCTTGCCCATGGCAGTTCTGGGGCCCTGGGACTGCAGATGCATGTATCATCCAAAAAGAATACCTAAACAAGGAAAAGGAAATACCTTGTGTAATTACACTCTTCAGAGATAATTAGATGCAAATAATGCATTATAAAAGCTGTGGAAAAGACCCCCACTTCTCAGCAGCCCTTCAAGCAGTCACTTTTTAGATATCATTGAGCAAACAGAAATAAAATCAAATCCTTCAGCGCCCACAGATGCAGTTGACATACACAATCAATAGGCAGTTACAAAGAGAGAAAAACTGCAGGAGTTTTCTTATTTGAGATAAGGAGCAGGGGGAGGAGCTTTGCTTTGCCCCCCCCCAACACTTTCAGCAGAGAAAATAAAATTGATTCATTGGTTACAGTGCAAGGAGATGAGCATCTCCAGCAGAAATTAAGGGCACAAAGAAGGTCACAATACATAAAATTTCAAGCAGCAGCAGACAGAGCTGGCTAAACTGACTGCCATTTTAACTGCAGTTGTTGATAAAATGGTCACATTAAGAGGCAGCTGAAGGATGGTCAAAAGGTTAAGCCAGGCAGGCTGGTAGAGAAAACATAAAAAACGCCCTCTGCCACAAGAAACGTCTGCAGATGGGGCTTCTGCTGCTGCTGCTGTCCTCGTGGGGAGGAGGGTGGGAAACTGAGGGCAAGTAGGGGTCCTGCTGATGTCTTGATCTCAAGTAGGATTTGCCATTTGAAGCCAACAAAAGCTTAGTGGTACCAAAAGTCAGGCCTGGTATTTCTATTATTTCTAAAGCGTCTAATGATTTTCCCTGCAACATTTTCTCTCCATCTCATTTTCCTTCATCCCCAGAGGATATACTATATGCCTTTATGTTGCAGCAAAATATTCTACAGCTGTAAGTAAAGAAAGCCATCTGTTCTTCGAAAATAAAGTGTCTCAGCTAAGATTTTTTTGGGTTAGGGTTTTTTTTTTTTTTTCAATTAATACAACCAATCTATCAGGTTACTTGCATGTCACACACAGCTGAAATATTAAGCATTTCAGCATAAGCCAGGAAAAAAAATGTTCAGTCAATCCAAAGATCACTGCTTTTCTCCCTTCTGATTTTTGATTTTCAAAAAGTGTTGAATATTTATGTTTACACCAGGAATAAAAATGTACTACTTCCCAATGTGAGCCTCCTTTCCAAATCTTATTTTTAGGAATGAGTTGCTCAGTGTGCTTCTTCCTTTAAAAGCAAGCACCATTTCCTTGCTAATTACTGTAAATTACAAGTGCAAGGGGCAGCATTCCCTTGTTTTCTGAGAGAAAACCATGTGGGCTGGATGCTGCAAACTGGAAAATGTACTGTTCAATTTCCCCAGCAGAAACACACTCTAACTGCTCTGTACTTGGGAGTTTGACAGCTTGAACTGCGAGTGAACCAAACCTGATGCTTCAGACCACTGAAAAGTCAAAAGAGCAGCAGGAAAACTCAGCTTGCTCCCAAGGGGGAAACTCTGGAAGGCTCTGACTTTCTATTTAACAAATGTAATGTGGCATAGGAGCACAAGGGGAAAAAGTCTATGCCATAACTGAGAATTTTTGCACACTCAAACTTTTGCTCTCAGAGATAGCCAGGTGGTGTGATGGGTCAGGCATTTCCCCATGCCTTGCCTGGGGATTCAGGCCCAAGAGGCTTCCTGTAGGGTCACCAGTCTGCATGGCTCCAAAACTGCCTCAGGGAAAAAAGCCACCAGAGACACCAAAGTGTCCTCTACTGAGCAGGCAAGTCTTTTCACTCCAAGAGAGCTGATATCCTTGAAACTCTGCTCTGTCCCTCTGATGGGGCATTCCTTCAAAACAAAAAGTGCCTACGGTTGCAGATGGCCATTGTAATCTCCCTGAACTGCATAAATAAAATAGATGGATGCAAGCAGACTAATGATCTACTCTAGGATGGTTGGTTATGATGCATTGGAAAGAACAGCTGGCTGTCAGCAACATATTTATCAGGAATTTAAAAGACAACAACAGCCATATAATCCAGAGGATTTAATGACAGAGTGGAATGAATGCTGAATAAACGCTCCTTTTGATAAACTCACAAACATTTGGGCGATGCAACAGCGATTTATATTCTTCTGGGAGAAATAAACAAATTAAGGATTTCATGGCCTTGTGGAGACCAGATTTTGTATATGTGAATTTCTGTGTACTTTCAGATTAACTTTATCTCTCTTGGTATTAGTGGAAAACAAACCATGGTATTTTCAAGTCGCTAGAAACTCCAATCTTTTTCTATTCAGCTTCCTTGTTATTATGTCCTCCCTAAATCAAGTAAGGAATGTTAGTTGCACACTCAAAATGTATTGTGGAACAGAATTTTGTACCTGCTCCACAGTGAAACCATGAAAACCATACTAAAATTTTACCTTTATGAATGTCAAAAATGTTGTAGCAAAAGTTTAGTTCTTACAGTGTCAAAATGTTTCTTTACAGCATGGTAGAATCACTGGAATTCATGAGGCAGAGTATGACAGTTGCATTTAAAAATTACTAATAATTCAAACTAATACAAATAGGCAGCACTATCAGTGGATAAAATAAAACCATTAGAAAAATGTTTCAAGCAGGATGATACAGCCTTTCCTGGATGCAGCAGCACTGCACAGAGCACTGCTTGTTCTCAACTCATTAAACCCAAGCATGCATAAGTTACTCCCTCCATGTGCACCCTCCAGGAAAGCAAACCATGGAGTCTGAGACTGGTGAGAAGCCCTTTGCTAAGGCAGCATTTAGGGAGAGAATGATGAATTGCCACTGAATTTTGGCCATTGGGGATGGCATATCAGAGGACTCTAAAACAGAAGTAAGAGAACTCTTTCCTGTCCCACCCTGTGGGTGCTGTCAGGATTTGAAGCGCATCCCATATGGATCCCCTCACTAGATCAGACTCACAGGAGAATTTCTCCTGTATCTGTGACTTGCTCTGGGGCATGGCACTGCCCAGATGACTGTCAGCAGCCTAATATGGGTCAGAAAGTCCAAGATACAACATAACATGACAAATCACAGATTGCCAACATCAGACAATAGGTAGTGGATCTTGCTATTTACCGACAAAATCTTTTTCTTCTTAGCATAAGATATTATTGCTGTCTTTTGCTGAAGTTCTTACTGAAATGCAACTCCCTTCATCTTGCCTCATCATCAGAGCTTCAAAACTTCACTGTAAACATGCATCATTTTCACTGTGCTGAAGAAAGTTATTCTGTACCCTAACTGCTACCTGCATTGTTATTAATCTGCAATTCATGAGCTTTCAGAGCTCTCTGGTTGCCATCTGAGCCAAGACAGTCACACACATACTTAACCCCAAGCAGACTACAAGCCCCACACAAATCATTGGGCTAAGACTTCTGCAGCCCTCAGTGCCTGAAATTTAATGCTGAACGCAGTATCAAAACTCTTCCCCTGCCCGCAGTATTCAGCTATATGGAAAGGACATTCTGTTAGCACTGGCAAAAAGTTCATGAGCTCAGCAGAGGAATAGTGTTTCAAGTTCACCAAGATGCCTATTTCTCTTTCTGCTGACTGCTAAAAGAACCAATGGTCCATATTTCCTACCACATGCTCTGTTCCTCTAGACAACTCACAGCCTCTTCCTGTTCCCCACTGTTGGCACCCACTCTTGCTTACTAGTTGATACATCAGCACTTGAAGAAAAGATCAGGAGATCATTATAATAGATTCTGTAAGCAAAAATAAAAAGGAAAACAATCCTTTACTCCCATCTGTGCATGAGGAGAAAAGGCAATCCAGGTGTAAGGGTGATAAGTCTTGAGTTATGGAGGATGACATGGAAAGAAAAAAATCTTTCTAGATTTTCATTACCAAATTCATTTGAGATAAACTGTAGGAACGATAATTTCTTGGAGGGGAAACGAACTTTGTACAGTTAAGTCTTTGCTGTCAAAAGCAAAAGATAAGAATGACCTTTGCTTTTAATGTATTTGTCTTTCCACATGCATTATAGACAGTGAACCCAGTCTATTAGCACCATTGGTCTAACACTAAAAGTCAATTTGATTTAACCATACTTGCTGGCACTGCAAACTGCCTGACTATCACTCAATTAGAAAAGAGACATTAGCTCAGGTGTCGCTTAGGATCTAACTGCTCTTTCACCTTTGTAATGTACCTGAGATTCCGCTTTAATTCAGTGTTCTGTAATCAGCTGGCTTTAAATCAATCCAGTACTATCAAAAGCATATGGGATCAAATGAAAAGGCAAAATTAAAAATACAAATAACCATTGAAGCTAGATTTTAAGTGCTAGCGCTGTATCATTATGGCCAAGTTGATATCATTTACAGCAACATTAAAGCAAGTGTTATTAAGAGAAAATGAAGCATTTGTCAATGAGTGTCATTAGAGGTCTTAGAATTAACACACTTGCAATATTTTGACTAAAACAAGCTCATTCAAAGGCTCTTTCTAGCACATTAGCATCTTGTTAGACTTTGAGGATGTTTCAGAGCTTCCTTCCTTGACTAGTAAAGGAAGTAATCAGATTCCAGCCAGCATGTTACAAAACTGTGGAAGTGTACTATTTGCTGTTGCATGTACTCAAAATACAAAGATCAGCCTTTTTTGCTGGGAAATATAAAATTTTATTTCCAGGGTCCCAAAAGGAAATATGAACCAAGTTCTGATATCCCCAGTCATTACTGAGGGATTTTTTTATGATATTAATTACCCATTATCTTTTATAGGGCCATTTCTTCAGTGAGAATGCACCCGCTGAGATTAGAGGTCTGCCTCCAGCATAATAAAGTTAAAACAAGCTGTGAATATCACAGACGGGCATACAACATTTATTGTGAGAGAATTTTTCAAATATTCAATTTCAGGAGGAAACTTCTGAAAACCAGTCTCAGTTCTTTGAAGAGTTCTTATAAATATATTGCTCTGTCTCATCTCCAAACGCCTATAGTGTCTTGTCTATGTGGATATCTCAGTGCAGGAACACACATGGAAAATCCCACATACTGCACATTTTGCCAAGGAGGCTAGATTCCCTGCTGCAGGAACAGACATCTGGATTTTACTCCCAAATACTGGTGTCTCAGCACCTTTCCTGGACCAGCCCAAATCTTTGATTTCCTCACCCACTTTAATACAATGTTTCTTTACAGAGCTGCCTCAAAAAAGGATGATAGTTTTGCAGTACGCTGCAGAGCGACATTCTCACCACAGGTTTAAAAGCAGGTTTAAAAGAGAAAGAAAGAGTCTGGCTGCTCATTTTCTGGTGTTCCTAATAAAAGCCCATGTTACACCCAGACTACTCCTTTACCAAACCTTAGAAATGGAAGTGTAGTATCAGGGAAAGGGTCACGAGCCCAAGAGAGGTTTGGGGAACAGCTGTGGGCAGCCTATCTGATGTTAACCAAGGTATACACCCCTAACCCCTGCATGCATTCATTTAGTTAAAAATAACTATGAAATAAATAAAATTGTGCGGAAATGCATGTTGAGCAGCTCTACCTTACTGAGTGTCATCCCCTTCAGCTGAAGAAGGTCTGCCTCTGTGGCTTATTGCTCAATTATGAAGTTAATCAAAGAACTAATTGAGCTTGGTCTGTTTGGTCTTTTGAGCCTTTTCTTATGGATTAGCTTTTATTAGAGCTAACAGAGGACAGGAGGAAGGCTGTAAAGGGCAAGGAGATGATAAGCCTAATATGTGAGAGGAATGATAGTTGTATGTCATATTTGTGCAGACAAAATTGGGTTCTGGGGAGGAATACGACAGATCCATGTACGCCTTAAAGACCTACGACCTGCATGGCATTTGAAACCTTTCTTGCAGTGTTTTACCATCTCATCTCAAGTGTTCATTTCTTTAACTGTGCTTTACTAGCCTGTTTGCAGCCTCATGGGAGTGAGAGGTTGTATCCACCTGTCACTGTGACAAGTAAAGACTACACCTCTTTTCTTAGAACAAAGTGATCTCAAGGAGAAAACTTAGGTATCAATGTGATATTAAAGATCTGCATCTACAACAGCATTTACAGGAAGAAAAAACTAAGACTGAAGGGGCCCAGAAGTAATATAGACCATAGAGAAGAAGGACGATTTCTTAAAGATATCATTCAAAGTGAATTTGCCTTGTTGGATGTGGGCTTCAAAATGAAGGCACATGATTAAGTTATGTGAAAAAAGAGCAATGAGTTACAGTTCCTGACATTTTTTTGCTATTTTTCTCTAACACTAATATGGAGAAAAATATTGTTCTACACTTCAGAGCAATCAAAATACTTTATCTTTTAAAATTGTTTTGGACAGTGCATATTCTGCAAATGTCTTAGCTCATACTGGATAATGATAAGCAAGTGAAACAGAATTTCACGCTTTCTAAAATGTAAATATAAGGAGGCGTTCTTTTCTCTTTCTAGTGATTATCCTATGCAACAATTACCTTCCTTTTGGCTGTCTAAATAATATTCTCTTGATGAAAGGAAAGTGCTTATGGGAACTTCTAGCACATGGTTACAAAAGAAGAAAATATCTTATTTAATGCACAACAGCCAGAATTCAGTGGGAAATAATTGAAATTGAAGATGCTCCCTTGCTATGGGATTTTTTGCTCATCTTTGGTCTGGTATGAGACAAGAGGTACTGACTGGAAGATACCTGGCTAGTGCAAAGCTCAGAGTCAGGTGTTTGGGTACACACATTCACCTCCAAAGGCTGATGCAATATAAGCCATTTTGGTGGTTCTGATTTTCTCCTTCCAGAAGACAAGAGTATGATCTTCCACAGCAGGCAATCTGGGAAAACCCTGATGGAAGTTTAGGGGGCAGTGTTTGCCAGCTCTGTGTAAAAGGATATGTTGGTGATACAAAGCCTCTGAATTTTGGACCCAATCACATGCCCTGTACAGTATGATGAGATATTAATTTTTAAGAATTAAGGACTTTAGTTAAAATA